>JBDJHY010265029.1:0-10447 GCA_039654485.1 Withania somnifera
AAGCCTAACAACACCTATGAAGAGTAAATGCAAAAATAATGAATCAACGAGAAGAAAAGAAGGTATAAAACAAAATCCAACTAATAAACCTCCTAAAACCTAGAGTCACAATGTAATATCCACTAAATAGATAAATAAAATTATGAATAATGGTCTCAATGTCTCTAAATCTCAAGAAAACAGAAGTAAAGACATAAGATATAAAATTCCATGGTGCATGCTTAGAATCCTAAATTGTTCTCTATCGATGGGATGACCCATTCCTTATAAATGAACCTCTATGTAGGATGAAGCACCCAAAAATTAACTGGACGAATGAGGCCTCTTACCTCTCACATCCTTGCACTATTTTCTCTCAATCATCTTAGCCTCCTTGGTTGCACCGACTATCTCTAAAAAGATACCCCCTGATGATCCAGTCTGAACACATCCACATGAATGGTATATTTTAATACTCAAACAAACTACGAATCCTCTCAACTAGATCTATAAGATGTGAATTATCTTGATAAAGAACAAAAGTGGATCTCATACTTTGCTACTATTAGATAATCCTTATTCAAACTCTCAAATTAACATTTGTTCTCCTCCCTCACGCTCCAAGGAGTATATCTATCATAAAAGACCAGATAAAACTCATCCCAAGTAACTAAAAGATACCCAGTTGTCCTGTCACCCAAATAAGACAGCCACAACTGATTGGGTTGGCCAATGCAACTGTAAGGAAATAGAAAGAACCCCATGTGAGTCTACTAACCTCACACTCTCAAAGTAGCTCATAGCTAGTATCCAGAAACTCATATGCCTTCTCGTCTTTACCACTCTTAAACTGGGGGTGGGTCCATCTTCCTAAACTATTTATATCAGTGTTGCTCCTCATCTAACAATGCTACTCCAACCACTCCTGAGGATCCCACACCCGATAAATGTAACCCATCATCTCGGAAAACCAACGGTAGCTATTCCACAAAATTATTCACAATAAGAATCTATTGTTGCTTTGGGGTCTGGGCCTCCAGTATGGTCTTCAAACCTTGGGGTATGTCAGTTGCATCCCCACTTTTTGTCAAAGTCTCGAACATACCTAACACTCAAAGGAAAATATCCTAAAGCAACGATATAGCAATAATCTCTTGGAGTATATGACCCTTCTTAACATGAACCTCAGGCGCGGGGGAGGATACTCTTCCCTGGCTCCTTATCGTACCTTGGGATCTCTCTCTTCCCTATCATCTGGATCATCCCTAACCTCTGGCCGGTGTCTTATAAAATGGTTTGGAGACAACCTCACCTTTAGGCGCAGCTCTAGTCCTTGCTATCTATATAGAACAAACAACATCTCAGAACCCAAATGGATAAATCACATAAAATAGGAATGAAACAGAAGATTTCTTAGAAGTTTTATAGCCTCTCAAAGATAAGTGACGAACGTATCCACACTGATCCATGATACTATACTAAGCTTTAGCTAGTACACTATGAGACATATGAACCTAGATGTCATGACCTAAATTCTTATGTTATGAGGGAACCTACATCCCACCATTGGATAACCACCAAACAAATACAGAAAGCAAAAGTAATAGATAAATGCAAAAGATAACAGGATAAATAAGGGTAAAACACGCTGAAATCTAGTACATTAAAGAAGTCTCCAAGACCTAGTAAACTAGTACAAGAGCCTTTAAGAAAATAAATCCAAGCCTGAAGTGAAAATCTAATATCTATCTAAGATAGTACAAATGACATAAATGAAAAGATAAGGAGAGGTAAATGTAAGCTCCATACGCCAGAAGCCATCGTCTACCCCAGATCCGAATAATCTGAACTATCAGGAATCAACAGTGAACACTAGTACTCAAGTCTGTACCCAAAAAATGCAAAAGTGTAGTATGAGTATCAAACACAATGGGTACCCAGTAGGCTAGGTCGACTGGGCTCATATAAAAAATAAAAGCAAAAAATAACAAAAAATAAAGAAAGGAGTCATAGAAATCAAAGAGTACAAGTATAGGCATTTAATGCTAGCTATAGATAAGTGAAGTAAATAAGGAGAAATTAATGGAGCTAGTTAACAACAATTACAGAGAAGTCAGTTAAAGAGGTGAAGACATACCTGAGTCCTCACAACAGATAATTGAATAAAGAGAATAAATAAGGTTGGTATAGAGGTAACCTCAATAAAGGATGAAGGAAAGAGGCATAATAAAATAAAACCCACACATAAACAACATCAACTTGACAAGGATATTCTATGTACTTCCAAGTAACATTGATAAATGAAAGGCAAAAAGTAAATAAACAGATAGAATACAAGTAGTCGTGCTCACCCACTGACACCCCACCCTACCAGAAGGTATCAAATAAGAAAACAAGTGTGGAAAGCAACACACACATGAAGCATGCTAAAACAAATATGTATGCTCCTCTCACGAAAGGTCATAGGCATGGTAAGATGGAACTCATGGAATGAACTATTCATGTATACCTACTACTCAACCATATACCCCATCTACTCAACCATATACCCCATCCCCGATCACCTACGTACTTGGCCCGGGCTGATAGGGTCCATAGTGGGGAAGCACCCCACATACTATAACAGTCATAATAGGATTTCTTACTATATGGAAACAGGGATCGATTGTACAAGGTCTCACCTGCAAATGCCTAATCAAAACCAGGTCTAAATCAATCGAGATCTCAATAGCCATGCACAGTCGCAGAAAGGACTAAAATCATGTGATGGATGACACTCAGCATCCTACATCAAGCCGAATCTATAAATTCCAACAAGGTCATGTACCCAACGCTAGGTTTTAGGGACTGGACTAAAGTAGTAGAAAACAGTAGTACAGGGCATCTAATTGAGAATCAGGTCTTAGAATAATTTAAGAAAACATAAAATAAGTCCGCTTAAAACCAATTTTATATCAAGATTAGCTAGTAATATCAGAATCTCTATGATCATATCAAAATATTTGTGCTCAGTTTCATTATCAAAATCTCAAAGAAATGAAAAAATGAACCCTTAAGGTCAATCAATATCTGAAAATGGGATAAAAAAAGGCCATGTAAGCTTCCAAAATCATCAATACTGGGCCCTTGTCCATAAACAGTGGAAATCAATGCATAAAAACTTTGTAACATGATGATGACATACATGAATAATATGAGCACAATCACAGTCACAGATCACAAAATATCCTGCCAGTCCTACACAAGCTCGAAATCACAATATCAAGAATAACCATCCAAATCGATGTACAGGGCTCACGAACATTCCCAATAATCCCACCATACTATGTTGCAGAGTCAGTGAAGACCACTTAGAAATAGGGTAATCTATGATCAAAATACAACAACAATACCAGCATAAAAAAAACATACAAGGTCAAGTTTACTAACCTAAGATTCCTAAACAAAGGAGGCTAATTAGTACAACCCAATAGAGGTCCGAACTAAAACCCGAATAACAAATCACACCAACCAAGTACCAAATTAGAAATCATCAACCAACTCACCACTAGCAATCTGAACTCAAAACCCTTCACATAATCTAAAATAAAATCCATAAATGCTCATAATACTAGTCTAGATCGCTAAAACCTAACTACTCCAAAATTCATCATCACTTAAAATAAGTCCAACATGAGAATAACTTAGTGACCAAGTATCAAAACCTCAACCTATAGCAAAGCTTCAAAACTTATAAATAAACCATAAAGTCAGGGTTTGACACAAACCAGTAATATCACACGAAATCAAACCCACTCACGAAGAAACTTAATTCATTCACCCAACATAGAATAGACTGAACGGGTAGGAGCACATAAACCAACTCAACTAGTCAAATAACCACCAAAACAAACAACGCAATAATAAATTGATACAACCCAAATATCACATCCATAAAAAGCAATAGCAAACCTGATACACAAACTAAAATAACTTGATCTTGATAGAAAAATTACCATGAACCCTAATACACATCAAACAAAAATCTCATATGGATGGAATATATAAAATAATGGTCTCCTTCCATAGTTCAAGTAGGCCTCCCTAGTTGAGTCAACTTACAATTGTGGGAAATTCCCACTAGTTGTACAATAGGCTTGCAAAAAGAGTCCATCATCACTCACTTCAGTCCCCCAACACACGAATCAACCAGTGGTAGGATGGGTACATCTAACTCAACTAAATAATGGGTCCATGGACATGGCTCTAAGAAAGATCGGCTAAGGTGGAGGGACCCCTATACTAACCTATATCCACCACGATCCAAACACAAATATCAAGCCAATCCGAACATGAATGATGGAGTATCAAAACATAAAAGTAATCCAAAACCAGGAGATGTTGATATTAACTTGATTACGTCACACCAAAGATGCCACAAATACCGATCCCCGACTATATGGGCCAAAATTCGAATCAAAGAAATAACACAATGCAGCTCAAGTCTTAACCAAATTTCCTAACTTTTATCCAATCCATGAAGTAAATAGCAAATTAAAAGTACATAACCAAGAGACCACATGGCCAAGGAAAACACCCTAATAAGTTTGTAAACACCACACTAGCCCTAATGCCAACCTGAACCTTAAGTGGTGAAATAAGTCTAATCCAATCCCCAACACCTCCAAAACCTAAAAAGACTAACTACACTTCTATTGTGCTAGTAAGTGAACCAACACAAGGCATGACGAAGGTTTCCTCTTAACATCAAAACATTACACAAGCACAAACCGGATATACAAATCCATATTCAAGAAAAATCAAAGAAGCTAACTCCAACTGACAATCAAATGACTTTTAACCATATGATGGATAACTCAAATCTACTAAACATCACATACAGCGAAAATTAAACACTAGTATCGATACCCTCGATGCACTACTAAAGAATCAACATGGGAAATAACAGAAGAACAGATCTACCATAAATCCTAGTAACCGTTTAACAAACCCTAAAACTATCCTCAAATCCCTTTAATGTAATGGAGGTCAGATGAGAAGAAGGGACGGGTATGGGACCAAATGCCTAATCTCAAAAACCCATAAATCAAGCACTCGCTCAAAGAGGGAGGTCAAGGCAACAACACTACAACTCGACGGGCACCAAAAACAAACAAGGGATAAAGCATCATAGCTAATATTACGGGGAAAATCTAATCGAACCTAATAACCTCACAAATCTCCAAGCCCAAAAGACTAGATAAATCCCAAAGGTACATTGCTAAAATAATTCCATTATGCAACTGGAAACATAAGAAGAAAAACTCAAGGCACGAATTCGATACAATGTTCTAGGAACGTGCAAAAGATAGGGTAGCCCAACTATGCCTACAATATCTATAGTCAACCCATCCATCAAGAATAACACAGCCCAATAATCAAGCTCTTCAATAGCTACCCAATAGGATCTAACAACACTATCCACTACTATGAAATTAAGCACTGGGTAGCAACAAATAATATCATCAATAATAGCTCAACAACAACTCTCATCACATATCAAAACAACGATGAGCTAAAATAGAGGAACACATAAGCATAAAATCCAAATAAGGACATATGAACTCTAACCTCAACAAATAGAGGAACAAGTAAAAGATATAGATGCGCACCAGATATACTAGCCACTTAAATGAGGGCTAACTAACCACAGTTTAAGAAAATCAAACCTGGTAATGCAACGACTGAGGAATCACAAGCACTCTAACCTGGATGAGCTGGTGGAAGGACCACTCAACACAAGAGGCAATCCATAAAGATGTGACCAGAAACCCCACACTCAAAGCATGACAAGCCCCGAGGGAAATCTCTAAAGTAACGGCCGGAGACACCACACTCCAAAAATAAACCAAGCTTTCAAATCCATAAAACTAGAATGGTCACCCTGACTAGAAGTCTCATAAGAAGCACTACTAAAATTCTGATCGATGCCCTGACCACCTGGCTCATCAAGATGAACACTACCTATGACTGGTGGTAATACTATCCCAATAAGGCTCTTTTTTGGAAGAACTGAGTAAACTGATGGCTGGACTAATATTAGCTGTGTGCAATCCACAATAATATAATCTATAACTCCTCACACATAACATAGACCATATTGCTTAACGTGATGAGACAATCTAGATAAACCCACAAGGCCGACATGGCCTATGGCTCTTGAAAAACTACCCCTCAAAGTCTGTGCAAATATCTATCCATTAAAACAAAATAAATCCCCGTCTAAGGGCTGTGGAACTGCCTAAACCGGCTCAACAAGTTGACCCTTATATCTTAATACATCATCACCTGAACCGGTCCCTACTCATCTCTCCCATATGCCTCCTAACATAAACCCTTAATCAATCTCGCGCAGCCAGCAACCTGAGTAAAATAACTACCCACAGGTACCAAAAGTGCAAGCGCTAACCGAAGGGGAAAATCAATCCATAAATAAAACTATGGGCCCTCGCATACTCAAAAGGAAAAACCATGGAAGTGTGCCCAACCAACTCATAAAATATAGCCTTATACTCGGCAACAGACAATAAACCATGTTGTAGAGCCCGAAACTCACATCTAGCATGAGAAGTACACCCAACACTAGATGAAACCCCTATTTACGGTACACTGCTCACTGACCTCAACGACCTTAGAAGTACCTCCTGAAGAACATATATGGCAACAAACCCTGCGGGTACTGAATCATGTGCAACATAAGTTGATCTCCGGACATCAAGTGGTTGTTAAACCAAAACAGGCTCAAGATGAACATATAGAAGATATGACAGGTGAAGCATCTCTAACAAATGTTGAAAGAATAACACATTCTCAACCTTGAAATCGACCTCTAGTACAGCTTCTAAGACGAAGCTCTGACTGATAGTACAATAGGACTCCCATCCCTTATTGTCAAATATCGTGGGGGTATGATCTGTGGAAGAATGAATAAGAATAAAAGAAATTTCAAGAGACCAACTAGGATGCAGGCTTGATATAAAAGTGAAAAAGAGATGGATTTCCTAAAGTTGTCATTGTAGCCTCTTGAAGATAGGATATGGACATCATCGTACCTGATCTACGAGATTCTACTAGACACGGGTTCATGTAATTAGGATAATAATGAACCTAGAGCTATGATAATAATTTGTCACGACCCAATTTCTCAGGTCATGAAGGCACCTATATCCTAACGTAGGAGAACTACCCAATAAATATAGAAAGCAAAAGTAATAGATAAATATTGAAGATAATAGGATAAATAAGGGTACAACATGTGGAAATATAGTACAACAAAGAAATCCCCAGAACCTAGTAAACTAGTATATGAGTCTCTAAGAAGTAAATACAAGCCTGAAGTGAAAATGTAATATCTGTCAACAATAGTACAAATGACAGAAATGAAAAGATAAAGAGAGGTAAATACAAGCTTCGAGTCACAGAAGCCATTGTCTACCTCGGATCAGGATAATCAGAACTATCAGGAATTAGTAGTGAACACTCGTATTCAGGTCTGCACCAAAATATGCAGAAGTGTAGTATGAGTACCAAAAATAATAGGTCCCAATAGGCTAGGCCGACCGAGCTCATATAATAAATATAAGCAGTAAATAACAAGTAATGAAGAAAGGATTCACAGAAATCAAAGAGTATTAGTATAGGCAAGTAATGCTAGCTAAAGATAAGTGAAGTAAACAAGCAGCAATTAAAAGCTAGTTAACAACAGTAACAGAAGAACTTAGCTAAAGAGGTGAAGACATACTTGAGTCCTTACAAAAAATAATCAAACAAAAAAACTAATGACAACGGTATACTGGTAACTTCAATAAAGGACGAAGGATGGAGGAATAATCAAACAAAACCCACACATAAACAATATACACTATCCAAAGAAATTCTAATAACTATCAAGTAACAGTCATAAGTGAAAGGAAGAAAGTAATTAAACAAAAAAAAATGCAAGTAGTCATGCTCACCCGCTAGAACCGCACCCTACAAGAAGGTACCATACAAGAAAACAAGTGTGGAAAAATAACAAAGACATGAAACATGCTAAAGTAAATGTGTACGCTCCTCCCTAAAAAGTCCATAGGCACAGCAAGACAGAACTCATGGAAGGAACTATTCCCATATTCCTTTTATTCCACCGTATACCCCTCCCCCGATCGCCTATGTACATGGCACCGAATAATAGGGTCCATGGCAGGGAAGCACCTCACATACTATTAATGGTCATAATAGGAGCTTTTACTGTATGGAAACGGGGATCGAATGTACAACGTGTCACATGCATATGTAATCCAAAATCGAGTTAAAATCTCCATATTTATGCCCAGTCACATCCAGGACTAAAATTAAGTAATGGTAGATACTTATCATCTGACATTGGGCTGAAGCTATAAGAGCCAGCCAGGTCATGTATCCAGCTCCATGTTTTAGGGACTGGAGACTAAAATAGTAGAAAACGGTAGTACCGATGGCACAACCAATAATCGGATGTTAGAATAATTTAAGCAAACATAAAATAGTTTATTATAATAAAGAGTTTGCTTAAGACCAATTTCATATCAAGATTAGCCAGTAATATCAAAATCCCTATGATCATATCAAAATATTTATGCTCATTTTCATTATCAAAATCTCAAAGTAATGCAAGTCATCAATATATGAAAACGAGCCCTAAAGGCAAATCAATATCTGAAAACGGGCTCAACAAGGTCATGCAAGGTTCCAAATTCATCAATATAGTGCCTTTGTCCATAAATAGTGGAAATTCAGCACCAATATGCAATAAAGAACTAAATAAAAAAACAAACAAGGTCAAGGGTAACAACCTAAGCTTCTCATCCAAAGGATGCTAATCAGTACTATCATTTTCCATATAATCCAAGTCTGATATTGTAACTCATAGCCTACCTATCCTCCAAAGAAAAGGTCATAAATACAGTATAGAAGAGGCGCGGACTACTCCAAATCACCAAAACAAACAAAATCCAACAATCACTCAACTAGAAAAAATATAATATAGATATTAAAATGAGTCAAATGATACACATAAAGCTAAAAAAAATAGTCGGGATCAAAATATTGGTCAAAACAGGTCTAAGGGCCCATAAACCTGAAGCTCTGTATAAAAGATATCAAAATGTTTCTCATATATTGGGAACTCATACCCAAAATTTGAAGCTTAAACAAGCAATAAATTGGCTTGAATTGATGAAATAAAGTGACACACGTGAGAACTTTGGGAAATTTTCAAAGAAAATCAATGAATTAAGGATGAACTTACCAAATAATGGTCGAAAAGTGATTGTAAACATTCCCCAACACTTTCCAAGCATAATAAAGAAGGCCCAAATGCTTCATGTTCATCAATGGAGGTTTTAAGGTGAAGAAGATAGGGATTTGGAAGAATTTTAAGAGAAATTGAGGGGAATCAACTAATAATCAAGGGATATTTGAAGAAATATAGTTTCTCTCTTCACCCAATTTCATATGAAAGTACCCAAGAATTTTAATAGGGTTTTGATAGTGGTCGGGGTTGAAAAGATGAAGAAAGTTATACAAAATTTGAGTTTTGGGTTTATATACTATTAGGTGAACATTGATCCATAATCACGGCACTGTTTACCGCGAACTCAAAGGATCAAGGATGAAAGGCATCATGATCGTACAAGGTGATTCGTGAACGTATCGAGGGCTCGGTGATCGCGAAGAGTAAAGAAGGATTAATGTACTTGTCAAAGCTTCCCGATCATAAAGGACAGACTGCAATTATGATTAAGGAAAAGATGACCCTATGTGATCGCGATGCCCTGACCACGGTTGTGAAGAACAAATCATTGGCACCAGATGACAATAATTCAACCAATATTTGGAACTTCAAATGATGATTCGGGATGCATTCAGAACCCGATGGACACAAACCATATATACAAATTTCATGGAAACGACATTTTAGATCCAATGACACAGATAAAATTCTTATTCAACATTGTTTTGATGGAATATTAACTAAAATCAACCCTCATCCTAAACATATAAATTCCAACTGAGTACCCAAAATGATTTTTGCTATCCTGAGGCCCAAACGAACACTCTGCCTAACTAAAACTCAACATCTAGTGCTGACGATACAGTTAAATTTGTAATCTGAGGCTCCTATCACAAAATGATCAGTCAAGCTCCATTTATGAACTAAAAAGCTCATAAAACACGCAAAACTAGATAAACTCACAACCAAGGGTTCTAAACATAAATCAGGAATCCTTCTAGACCAAAATTAACTTTATAAAGATAAAGGTACTATTGAAATTCAATTCCGAGATCATTTCAAGGAATGTTGACCAAGGTTAACGATATTTAAAGTTAAAGCCTTAAGATAGGAAAACGAACATAACAACCAAATGAATGACCCCCGAACCAAACCATCTGTGCCAATAGGTCATAA
>JBDJHY010265049.1:0-10446 GCA_039654485.1 Withania somnifera
TTGAGAAAAAAAAGACAAGAAGCACATTTTATAATATTATATCATGTTTCAGAGAAATTGAACCACTAAACTAGACTTTAAATGAATACCCATTTGGAAAAGAGCCCAGAAGGGATATAAGCAAGGTGTCAAGTTTTAAAGAAGGGCTTTGTGAGGGTCGTTTAATTTGCAGTCTACAAATATAGAATCTGAGAATTTGTACCTAAATAGAAATGGGGGCATAGATGAGTCCTATGGGTACTCATTGATTCTACAACATAAGTAGTAAATAAAACTACAAAGTGAGCAAAACCACAGTTCTCAACTAGATTTTCAATGTTGTAGCATAGATAACTAATATTGATTGATTTTTCTAAAACATAGTTTGTAAATATTGATATTTTTATTTAGTGAGACCATGTCCAAATGATTAGAAGATTAGGTCATATTTGGAGCAATAATAAAAAGAGGACGAATATTAGATTCAAAAAATAATGCACTTAAAATATGCAGGGAACCCTTGGAGTCTGTGACAGTTATCCATAAAATGACTAAACCTTGTGTATTATTTGTAGAATTAGAACAAAATGAAAACCCTCTGGGAATAGTACTCTTTTTACTAATGAGGAAAAAAAAAAGAGTTGATTCATTAGAAAAACTAGGACTAGGGGTTACTATTTTCTTAATATCTTGAATCATGAGAGAGTATGCTTTTCTTAAAGATGGTAGAGTATCATTCTGAGGATGTTATTTTTGGTGGTGGAATAAGTGTCACGACTCGAGTCTACACCCTAGGTGTGACCGACGCTCAAGATCAAGAGTATCCCAAAGTAGAGCTTTGGTACAAGCATGTTGCTATAGATATGTAACTATAACATATCTGAAAGATTTATTAAAAACATTTCTATAGGGAAAATATAAAGGTATTTTATAATTGAAACAAATATCTAAAATACAACATAGCTAAAATAAACTAATGACTATTAATGTCAGACAACCTTTATTAGTAAAGATGAGCTACTGGGATAACCCCCATCGAACTCTATATAATTTGAAACTAACAAAATAAAATGATCATCAATAGAGGACTAGAATATTAGTTAAGCTAACTAGATACAAGTCTAGAAAGTTGCACCGAAATCAACATCAAGAAGAAATGTAGTGGAAAGAAAAAGTATACAATCAATATGCCTGAATGTACTGGTATGTGAGATATTCATAAATCACAAGTAATATTTAAACATGAATTTAAAACTGGATCTAAATGAAAAATAAAAGGTTACGAGAAACATGCAAAGTAGCATTACAATGACCTAAATACACAATTGTAAGCTAAAAATTTAAAAGTATAATTGAAAGTCATAAATTAACATAACTAGTCTAAAATATTTGATTTTTATATATATATATATATATATATATATATGGGGGGGGGGTATTTTTAAATCATATTCAAATGTAGAATCCTTGGGAAAATCATTAAATAATACAATTGTGGGATCATGACTACTGTTAAGTACAACAATATTTAGATTATGGACACATATGAGAGTTTTCTCTAATTTGTATAAACCATGTGAGTAGATATGAAGGGTAACACAAAACTACATACTTGAGAGGGTTCCTTATATCTTACAAAGGTTATAGAACCTAGTTGGTATGGTTCCCCTAACTAACCCTTTGGGCTAAAGGTGTCACTGTCAGCTGGCAAGGATCATTATCCTACGCTGGTGACATAGTTATGAAACTTGGGTTATCTAAAACTCATATCTTCTTGATGCTAAATAATCCCTCTATAATAATATTTATATCTTCTCATAATTTATCAACTATAAATCATAAGGCTAGATCAAAATTTCTATTTTACTTAGTTTTCAAAATACTAAAACTAAGCATTCTAACTTTTTACTAAACCCAGAGATCATAAGATCAATTCATGCGAGGATTTAATTAAATCATGCTTAATTTATATCCAAGGCTACAATATATATTAAAGAAATAAAATCATGCCTTTTTATGTTCAATAAGAATAGGAAATCATAAACATCATGCTAGAAGTAAAATGGATGAAAAAATTCATAGTTTGGTATAAACCCGTAATCATAAAGTCTTATAATTATAATAAAAGATGAGAATTTTTGGTATGAGGGTGAAAGGAATCCCATATTGAAACTCTACATACCTTAAATTCCTATATAAACTCTTGAGAAAAACCTTAACTCGAGGATGAATCCCAATGTTTGAGTTATTAAAATCTTATTTAACTTCTTGAGAATACTTAGATTTAGAGTAGAGTCTTATTAGAATTTCATTCTCAAACATTCGAAATACTTAGAATTTCATGAAAGGTACTTACCTTGAAGTTGGTTGATATAGAAAAGAGATAAAATCAGTATAGGGTTTGAATAGATGAGAAAAGAACTAAAAATATCATGAAAAGATGGACTTAAACTAAAAGTAACTACTCTTATTTGATGTAGAGGATACCAATGAGCTATTTTGGTTGTTTGGGGATCGATTTTGTCTACCTCAATTAGTTGATACTTCCTTTATTGTGTAAAGATGACCTCTAAAGAAGTCCCTCTATGATGGTAAATGAAAAACTACCACAATCATTCAACAGTGCACTCATCTAAAGACTGAAGCTACAACCATTTCACCATATAGATTAAAATAGAGGATATCAAAGATTAATCCTAATTTTGCAACCCCTATAACCGGATTACTAGGATTCCATTTCAATAACTTTCTATGGGTATACATACCTTTTAAATATCCATTAACATACACTAGTCCATTAAACATCACAACATGAAATCAAAATCTCCACTAGAGCTTGCAACACTAAAATTTCATCATAAATCATCCCACCTTAAGATTTATAAATTTTCTTACTATGAGAATTATTGTAAGGTAGATTATTCCCTAAGTACTGAGGGTTCATTATTAAATATCAAGGGTGATACAATATATTGCATTTATAATCATTTATCTCGAATGAAGACTAAAGTTAGATTAAAACACATAGAATTTACTAAAATTGTCTTACTGTTTAATGAGCTGAATAACAAGAATGAAGATTAGGTTAAAAAAAGAGTAAGAAATCGACTGAAAGAAAGTATATAAAGTGTTTCCACTTGTCTCTCCTTATATGAATAATTGTCATTTAGAACAGCCGAAGGTGGTTAGTTCCCCATTGAGGTGAGCAGGGCCATAGGGGTTCTTTCAATAGTCCTATCTGAAGTAGGGAATCAGTGGGTTGCTTCATTTGTGGGGAGTTTGATCATTATACTAAGGATTATCCCTACAAGGATGCAGAATGGTCAGTAACGGTCATAGCCTCGCCTTAGCATGGGATCAGGCATCCGATGCAGGGTAGCCTGGGGGGAGGTTAGGCTTATGATAGTTTGTACTTGGGTTCTTAGAGTAGTGGTGATCGTGTAGGAGTATCTAGTGGTCTGTCAAGAACAGAGCTTCAAAAGGGTTCTTTAAGTGTGGAGATTATAGGCATTTGGCGAGGAATGTCCTAGTGTGACTAGTAGCCGAACCTTGGAGGGATATTTTAAGTTTGGATTTTGGGGATAATATGCTAGGGAGTGCACTCAAAGTGGAGTATATTATCAAAATCTTTTACACCTTTACCAAAGTGTGAAGTTTGGATGGGTGTAGGTCTCCGTGGTCAGTAATATTTCTTATTGAGGGGTTGAAACATGGGTTAGGGTGTGCCTCCATTGTGGAGGTTCAATAAGTGATGATGCATAGACCATTGAGGGTGGCCCACAGGACCCATCAAGTCAGTCTCGATTGATTTATGGTTTTGCCTTTTGTATCCTATCTATGTTGTCATTTTGTGATGATTTGAGCGGTATACTATTTTGTGGCTCTACAACCTCTCATTGAATCAGGTATTACGACTTTAGATCATGTCCCTTCTGTTATTTATCCTACATTGATTATTATATGGTACTTGGATTTCATTCCCCTATGGTGTTACTTAAGACTCTATGTATCCTACTTGTTGGACATGTATTTGGCCTTGCTATTATGGAGAAGTAGTGGAGTACTGCAGGGCCTTTGAGGGAGGTTTATCTTTCACTGGATGATGCCCAGGGTGATTTTTATTTTTGTTGACTAGGCTAGGTCTAGATAGTGTTATTGGTTTTCAGGTTGAATGATTGTTTACTAGTTTTCCAAGCATGGGATGGTTACCCTTCTTGTATGCAGTTTTGGCTGTCTCACCAATACCATTATAATAAGTCATGCCCCACATACCTTGACTGAGAGATAGGGGTCTCTTAGGAACTTTCTTCATCTTAGAGCTTTCATATAGCATCCCTAAGTCATTTATGACTTATCAAGGCTAGTGGTTTTATTCTTGGGTCATTTGGTTATATGTTTGTTACCCTATTTCTAGTCTTTAGCTTTTGATATCATTGACTCTACTCAATATTTTTTTAAAAACAAACTCATAATTGATTTTTTGATAGTTCCATTAGCTTTGGAACGTGGATTTTGGTATATAAAGACTCTTCATTTGTGTCTGGAATCCTCTATTGCAATTTTATCTCTTTTTGCATCTTTTATGTGCTTGGGAGTTCAAAAGTTTGGATTCGATTGCCATTTGATGATCAGAGCCTTCGATTGACAATTAGGCTACACCAACAACTATGGTATGTTGAGTTTGAGTTTGGTGAGGTGTTATTTTAGGCATTGGTTTAGCCGGTCTCAATTCGTGTAGTTGATTACAATTATGAGAATTTGTATTGAGGGTTGACTTTAGTAAATATTTCATCAAGAAAATCTTGGAAGGAAATTTTTTTTTTTGCATCATTGAGATAGTAATGGACTTTCCATGTAATTTCCATATTTGGTTTGTGTTCATCGAGTTCCAAACTTATCCCCAATAATAGTTTGAGGTTTCAAAAAATAACTAAAATTTCTGTCAACTGGTGCCAATTCTTGGACTTTGTTATCGTGGTCCCTTACTCGATCATGTTGTGTACCTTTCCATAGTCTTTACGATCATATTTTATGCCTGGAAATTGTGATTGTTTGAGCACATCACTGAACAAACCTTTCCTTTCGCAATCGATGTGGTCTTCACGTGATTACGATCCTCCCTCGATTTCTTCTACATGATCGCGTCACCTGGATGTAGTCGCGAAGAGTAATTCATCCCAGCTATTTAAACATCAAAAATCCAAAATTTTATCCTAAATTCTCATTCTTCTTCACCCCAAAACCCCATTGTGAGCTTTAAAATTCATAGGTATTCATTATTGATCTTGGGAAGTATAAGAAATTAGTTCTAATCATCTTTTCATCATCAATAGGTAAGTTTCACTCTAATTTCCTTGAAATTCTTCCATAAATTCCTAAATTTCTCCTACTTCTTTCTTCATTTTATTTCATCTATTCTAGCTTAATTTTGTCTTATATTAGCTCCAAATCATAGGTATAAGTTTCCTATGATGTTGGGAACATTTTGTATCATTCGTTTAGAGTTTCAGGTTCGAAGGCCCGTATGCCCATTTTGACACAAATTTTTACCCCATTCAATATTATAACATTATGGGTATAATTTGATTCATATTCACGTTTAGATTATTGTTTTGCTAGTTTTGTGGTTGTTTGGGGTCTTTGGTGAATTTTTGGAGGTATGTTAGTTGTCTGATATGCTTTCTTCTTGTATTCACAAGGATGCCTTTGAACTCAGGTAGGCTAATACATACCTATCATAGACTAGGCTTATATGAGAAATAATAGGTTGGTACTCTTCACCATGACCGTTTCTGTAGTTCAACTCTTATATTTTATTCCAGTATAGTATTGCAATTGTACTTTACCCGGTGACCCTTTGTGGTTTTTATTGACTATGAAATATAGATGGCAGGATTATTGGGAATATCAATTATCCCTAGACTTGGGTGGATGTTACTTTTTACTACAGTGTTTCTGAGCCTATGCAGGACCATCTATTATTTGTTTGTTGTGATTGTGTATGTCATCATCATGAAACATGTATTTTTATACATTGGCTTCTACTAGTTGATAACCAAGGGCCTAATATTGTTGATTTTGAAAACTTGCATGGCCTTAAGGGCCCTTTTTTGTATATTGATGAATGACAATACTTTGTGATTTTGATAATGAATGTTAATCAAAGAGATTTTGATATTACTGGCTAATACTTGTACAAAATTTGTTAATAAAATGGATTCTTCGATTAAAGAGGTTATCTTATGGTTTATCTTAATTTTTTTAGACACGATTGTTAATTGGGTACCCGATACTTTTATCATTCAAACTTGTTTTATTCCAGGACTTAAAACCTAATGCCAGGTACTGTGACCTTTATAGCACTTATAGATTTGGCCCAATGTCATATGAAGAGTATTAGCACTTATCTGATTTTAGTCCCAGATATAGTTGACTAGTTTTAGACCCAGTGATGCCGTTCATATGCATTGAGATCCAAGATATACCAATTATGAGATTCTAAGTATTAGATTATGAGTTAGTATTTGGGTTTTGGTCTAGATGAGTTTTTGTCTTTTTTCAGAAGCCCTCTTTAGAATTTTCTCATTTTGTGTGTTTTTGTCTCTTAGAGTTCAAAACATTGTGCTCAGTTCACTTTTGATGATTCGAGCCTTAGGTTGAAAATATGACTGCGGAATCTTCTTAGAAAAGTAGAGTTTGGGTTAGGTGAGGTATTTTGTCGGGCCTCAGAATACATGGCTTATTTCATGTTCTCGGCTGGAATTTATGGAACATTTCATCAAGTGATATTGGAATGAAACTTTGGATGCATCGTTGAGTCTAGAATGTCATTTCTATTGAATTTTCAAATTTTTTTTATGTTCATCCGATTTCGAATCTATCATTAATTGTTATTTGAATTCTCGAATGTTGGATGAAATTGTTGTTTAACTGATGCAATTCTTGGCCTTTGAGATTGCGGTTCATTTTATGCGGTCGTGTAGTGTACCTGTCCCTAGATATTGAGATTGCGGTTAGTACCTCACGATCGCGATGGTTTGACCACATAGTTGAGAGGACTTTGCTCTTTCTGATCACAATAGTCCCCATGCAATTGCGATCCTCCCTCAGCTTCTTCTAAGCATTTGCAGTCACCTAGAAGCTATAGCGAAGAGTAGTTCATCCCAGCTATTTAAACTCCAAAATCCAATTTTTATTCTCAATTTTCTCATTCTTCTTCATTCGAAAAACCCATTGTTGAGATTGAAAGTTCATTGATCTATTGAGATTGTTGTATCAAGAAACTTTTTGATTCATTTATTCCCCATAAATTCAAAAATTTCTCCTACTCCTATCTTCACTCTATTTCATTAATTCTAGCTTGATTCTTTCTTGTTTTTTCTCCAAATTTTAGGTATGAGTTCCCTATAACATGGGTATATTTTTGTACCTTTTGTTTATAGTTTCGGATTCACGAGATGTGAGCCCAATTTGAGATGGATTTTGACCCAAACTATAATTATATTTTTATGGTATGATTGAATCGTATTAACACGTAGATAATTATTTTCCTAGTTTTGTAATTGTTCAGGTCTTTTGGTGCATTTTTTGAGCTATCAGAGTTGTCCAGGATACTTTCTTCTAATATTATTTGAGCGTATCTTTGGACAATAGGTAGCTATGGATTACTGATCATAGACATGACTTAAATTCAAAATAATAGTACTAATTATCCTCCATGTATTTGTATTTCAAAGGATTAGTATCTTTGACCTATCCACATTTTTGGTCCTGTTCTATACTTCGTTATGATACTGATTGATGATTTTAGATCCCCATGTGACCCTGAGTGGTTTTTATTATCTTTGGAACATAGATAGTGAGATTATTGGGAATGTTTGACATCATATGGCTGGTTATTATGTGTTGTACTGATCACCGAGCCTGGAAAAGGCTAGTAGGAACTTTTGTGATGTATTGATTGTGATTATGCATGTCATCATCATGAAATTTATAATTTTAAGCTTTGGTCCCACTATTTATGGCCATGTTCCCAGTATCATTGATTATATAACCTTGTGTGACATTGAGAGCTCGTTTTCAGATGCTGATTAGCCTTGAGGTCCCTTTTTTAGTTATCGATGATTAGCACTACTATGAGATTTATAAAATAAAATTTGATCAAATAGATCCTTATATTACTTATTACTATTGATATGAAATTAGTTTATAAACAAATTCTTTATTTAAAAGTGTAATACCTCGGAACCACCCCTAGGCATCACAGGGCATCCTCCACTAATGGGTTGCCCTAATAGCTTTAGAAAAACCCTCCTGGATAAACCATGCTCTAATATACACTCATAAGCGGAAGCATAAATAAGTAATATCTATATAGTATCTATGGTAGGACCATCTCATGTAAGTCAATAGAAGACAATCCTAAAATAAAGTATAAATCAATATTAAATCTACATCTGTCTGAAAGCCACTAAGTAAAGATAGCTTTAGGCTAGCTTTAGGCTACCATGGACAAGTTCCAAGATAACCTTAGAGTCAAAGTAAGACAAATCGAAATAGTAATAACTCTAATATCAGTATCTAGGAAAATAACAACTCCAAAGTGTAATGACCCTCAAGGTCATTTAAGATAAATATGTGACATTTAGCATTCTAGAGCATTTCAGTAGTTACCCCAAGCAATTATGATTTGCTGGGACCGATAGTTTGGATCCCTGGTGACTCGATTGAGAAATATCTCAGATTTTCTCTTTTAGAGCCTAAAACTAAGTACTCGTTGACCAAAGTCAAATTTTCTTCAAGACGAGCTCAGAATTAAAGTCAAACAGTTCCTTTAGCTTCGGAATGGCAAACAAAGTCAAGAATGACCTTAAGTTTGTATTTTGGAGTTATCATTTACAATATATGCCAATGTATGGATTCTAGTAAAGTTCATGGCCTAAAGTTGAGCTTAGATTGTAATTTGGTGTTCGGAGTGTTAGATCAAAATTCTGACGCTTCTATCAGCTCTGGAATGGTGAATTTTTGCTAGTTTGACCCTTGGTACACTTCCTAAGGTATTCGTGCTAGATTTGAGCTATTTTTTGGAAAGTAAGAAATTTTCTAGGTTTGTTTAAAGCTTTGTAGCGGGTCCTTTTTGCTAAAACGACCTTGGATGTCAATTTTATTGATTCCATTAATTCCTAAATGTGTTTTTCACACAAAATGCATATTTGATTTGTCAAATTTAGACTCTGTTTCAATACCGAAACCCCGGTTTGAGATCCTGAAAATCTGCAACAGAAGCCTACAACTGATCTAGACCTCAGCTAGCTCACCTCACCTCAACAAGCTCAGATCAGCATGACCTCACCTCAGCTTCTATACTTAGTGGCTCAAGGACCTTCCTGGGCCCTGGCACATCTAATAAGATGGCAGTATATAATGTCCTGAACGACCCCAATTTCTTATTTTACCAATAATACTCCATTCTAATCATTTTTTAAGTAGAAACTTCCTACCAAAAAACATTCCAAAGGAGATAAAAATCATAAATTATTGTTCTTCGATTAGTCCACATTTTAGGTAAGTTTTCTTCAATTTTTTCCCTTCAAATTCATAGCTTCCACCATTAATGGCTCCAAGACTTGAAATTGACAAAATCATGTTCTAATCTATATATTTTTGTGTAATTATTTGTCAGTTTAGAGTACATTGTTCAAATTATCATTTATACACTGAAATTCCAACGCTAAATCCATAATGATTGAATCTTTGACCCTGTTAGGGTCAAATCTTGCTGGGCTATTTTGAAGCCCTTCTCGCATTTGAATTGTGCTCAATTTTGGAGCACAGTTTCCTAGTAATTTTGTGAACCCCGTAGTGGAATTTATTTTCAATTTCTGGAAACGGGCCCCGTAAGCCTATTTTAGGGATGATTTTAGCTCAATACGGAATTGATTATAAATTACACCGTTAGACTTGTATTAATTTATAGAATTCATTGACGTAAGTTTACAATCATTTAGAGATAATTTGATATTAGTTGGAGAAATATTTGTGAGATTACAATGCTTTGTCGTTAGACGACAGGTAGGCTCCGTGGGGCTATCTCTGGGCTTATAGCTTTCTTAAATGTACTAAATAGCACCGCTGGGTTGGTTAGCGAGGTTGTATAGTACCCCCCATTCCATTCTTTTATCCGTTCCATGATGATATTAATATTTTGTCACCCGAGTGATATGGGGCCCGAAACTTAACATTTGATTAGAGATACCTATACAAGGCATAAGTGGTTGATAATTCATGATTATATGTTAATATATATATTTTGTTGATATGCTGTCCATTCATGACGTGAGAGGTTGAGCCTAAGGCTCCGATGAGAGTGCATTGGGCCTGGGTAGTATCCCCTCCTAATTTATGAGCCATGATGGCTAGTGGATAATTTGATGATAAAGTTTCATAGCGATATAAAGAAATAAATCA
>JBDJHY010265059.1:0-10446 GCA_039654485.1 Withania somnifera
TTGAAAACTTCCACTTGATCACTTGATTTTGCTAATAATTGCTAATAATAGCTAAATAATAAATTAAGAATTAAGAGGCTTTAATAGAAGAAAATTGAGAGAAATTGATAGATATTGAGAGAATTGTTGTGAAAAATGAAAAATTTGAAGTGGTATTTGTAGGAAAAAATTTGAATTAATTTTTTTTGTTTAAATATAGCCGTTTTAGGCCATTGGCCAAGGGCTAAAAATAGATTGAAATTAATTAAAAAAAAATTTAAATACCAGTCCGGTCTGGTTTGAGCCAAATTCACCGGATAGCCTGAAATTAAATCGGGCATTCCGAGCTGATCCATTGGCTGGTGAATTTTGGCCGGTTTCCCAAATAAACCCGAACCGGCTGATAGGTTTACCAAAGATAGAAGAGAGGACACTCTAGTTTCTAGGACAACCCTTGGAGGAAAATATTTGGCGGGTGTTATTTTCCTATGAATTGTGGATTTTAGGGAGGAACATCCATGGTAATGACCTTGTCCGAGAAATTTACCATGTCATCTTTTGTCTTCATTCATGATCATTATTTATAGTGCAACGTTTTGGTAAATAAACCTTTTTCGAGTGAGAAAAAACCAATCAATAGAGATAGAACACCCATTGTAAGATTTTGATATTCGGATTTCGTTGTTCATTCACTATTTTTAGATGAGGCTACATCACACTATGATCAAGTACGTATATCATGTACTGGGATAGCATGGCTATATAACTTCGCTCGAGAACCAAAAATTACCTAGTGCGATCAGTTCATCAAAGTTCTAGGCAGAATTGTAAAATTACCTAAATAAGTGTCATGAACCAAAAATCAAGTTGTTATGGAGTCTATATCCCACTATAGACAAGCCTAACCTATCCTAGAGCGTAAAGCGATGGGCTGTACAAAGAACCAAAAGAAAAAAAGAAGGGAGCTGAAGAGAAGAAATAGGAGAAGAACAAGAAAATACATGACCAAAAATAACTCCTCAAAACCTAGTATCGTGGTTGTTGAGCATCTGTATACACGAAACAGTACAAAATACACCCCCAATGGGGAAAAAATACAAACTATCTAGCCAGGACCCTAAAAAGGACAACTCTAATGACAGAAGGAGAACTGGTCAGCGAAAATTCCAACTACTCACTACATCTTCTAAAACAACACTAGTCTATCCCGCACGATCTCGTTCGCCATGCTAACTCGTACTTGGACCTGCATCACAAAAGAAGCAGAAGAGTAGAGTGAGTACCAAAATAATGGGTACCCAGTAGGCATAATATGATGGCCTAGAATAAGTAAGCATAAGGTAAGGTAAGAAATGATCACATAATAGGCAGAGAAGGAATTATAGTCACAGTAAAAGCTAGCAAGTACAAGGGAGGACCAATTATCAGGGTATAAATATAGGGATGTTAATTCACAAATAGATCATGACCAACCTGACACGTACCTGGAGCTCCAACATTACAAACATAAGAAAAGACCAATAAGATAATATAAAACCAAAAATAGTCTAAGTTAATAATAAAATAAAGCAAGTAACCAAACAGTATCCACAAAAGACAAAAAAGAAAAAATTGAGTCTACTAACAAACAAATACAACCGCTATTCATACTACCGGTAGGTACAACCAGGAAAAAAAGTAACCCAAGAAGGACTCTCCCTGTAAGTCCTGAAGAGTACAAACAACACGAAGGAGTGTGATGCAAAGGGGTTCTATGATAAGAAAATAGTGTCAGTACGCACCCTCCCTGATACATAACTCTGCCAGGAGCAGACCCAAGGAAGGTTTACCCGTATACTTACCTCCTTTACTCCTGTATACCCCTCCCAGCCATGCAACATACTCAGGAATAGCATCACAGGTCGAAGCGTCGGTGGAGAGATTCAACTCCACGTACAAAATTCTTGTAAAAGGCCAACAAGTGACATAGTCATCAAGGAAAAAATGTCAAAACAAGGATAAACCCGTATATCATATCTCACACGAAAATTCAAGCCCAGTTGAATAGGCAAATCAAAGAACAATAAAGCCCAAATGATTCCATATAAGCGATACCTAGAAATCAGAGTGACAGTAAGAAAACAGACCAGATAGTGCGAGAAAGTAGCTCCATATTGCACCGCAGTCGTGGATACATATAACGTAGATATAAGAAAACAAGTTTTCTATTATTATAATTCCAAACCTAAGTTACCTGTTAAAATACCAATGCGTTCTCGCAAAGCACAGATAAAACAACCTACCTAAATTGACTTGAAGCCACAAATTCAATAATCCAAGGATAGTTGCTAAGATCTAACCACTAGTGTAATCCCCTCCCCAACTTCACTACGTTCCAGAGACAACATGAAACCACGCAGGAGGGGCCACATAGCCCCAGGGATATATATACAAGAGAGAAGGCCAGCAAAATACGTCATAGGCCAAAGTAATAATAGTAAGGGGGCTACCAACTAGTAACCCAGCTCCAAGCTAATAGTTTACAAAACATATGCAATACTAAACACCAAATCTAAAAAGAGTAAGTCGTAGCCTATTTGAATCCTAACGAAAACCTCGAAAAGCATGTTGAAACACTCAAAAATAATGAAAGAACTCGAAATTCACACGAGGGTAGAAAAATATAACCCACGCGTCTAGACGAGTAAAACAAGAGTTATATGGTTATATAAATAGCGGATCGAAATCCAAACTAAAAATGGAATCGTGAAGCCTCGTAACTCGGAAAAATAAAATATTTATAGCACTGTATTTAGCATATCTCATAGGTCGTGTGGTACAAAATAGGGCTCAAACCAACCGGTAGAAAATAAAAAAATAATCCCGAAAAGTTTATAAAATATAAAAACTCTACAATTAAGGAGAAATAAAATATTTCATGATAGAAATGATCATAAAACCACCAAAAACCAATCTCATGAATCAAAATATAACTTAAACCCTCTAATTAAATCGACATGCTCAATTTTTAGAGAAACGTTTAGGGGAAAACATTATGTAGCCAGTTTCCTCTCTCTGTCAACATATACATATATTCTATATGTAATAGCACCAATTAACTAAGTTAGGTTTTAGCTATTTTAGGATAATTATTAGAGGGGAAGCAGTGCCGGAAAAATCATTAGGAAGGCATAATTATGTTGATTGGAATCGTTTAATTACAATAATTTTTATTCCTCTCTATTTTAAAATATTTGGGTACCGTAAAAATTCGTTATATCATAATTATAATATTTTAAATATATCAATATAATAGAAAATTATTTCAAATAAAACTTACCCCTTGAAATAATAATTTTAAACATAATTTGATATGCTATCTCTGATAAAATATTAATGGCTTATAACTTTTTGCAAAATAATAAGGTATGAACTAGATTATTCCAAAAGGTTGTTTCATAAACTTGTCAATAATTTAGGAAGATTGTGAAATATATCTTTAACTTTTTAAAAAGGGACATAATTATTATTTAAATTAAAATAATTTAATTTAGCGGTACCACACCGAAACTGAAAACCTTAGAATTCGAACCAAAAGTCCCTCAGACTAAATTCTACGTTCTGGAGCTAATGAAACTTTCGGGTTTTAATTTTGAACATGTATCTGAGGAATTATTCTCAAATTACCCATTTTCAAATTTAAAACTCCAAAATAGGGAAATCGAGATAAAATGACAGAATTGTCAGGGATCCGAACTACTGGTCTCATCAAGTCAAAAATGACATGGAAAAGTTACAAGAACGTTCTAAACACAGAGAAATAGTGAAATTACGAAGATGACCCCGATGGTCATTACAGTAAGTGTAGGTGCAATCTGATCGTGATCTTTGTATATGTTATAACTTTATGAATCTTCTTTCCAATGGCATAAACCACATGCGACTTTTTTATTTCTAACTTAGCATTCATTTTTTTTTAGTGAGCCTAAGAAAAGTTGGTGCAATCAGTTCATCAAAATTTAGGGCAAAATTTAGAACATTACATGAACAAGTATGAATACAGTCTGTTCGTGATTTTTGCATATGTTGCATGTCTAGAATCTCTTTTACAATGCCATAAACCACGTGTGATTTTGTTATTTCTAAATCAGGAGAAAAGAAATTTCTAATGAAGCTTATAAAGGAACATGCTTTATTTATAGAGTTGTCTAGGCAATCAAGTCTCCTTTTAACCCTATAAGGAGTCATGCTTATAGTTTTTGAGTTAATGTCAAATTAGACTTTTGATGGTCCTTAGTGCCACAAATGGACTCCTAATGATAAAGGAATCAACCTTCATTTCAAGCTAGCGGAGGCCTTTCATTTTGGAAATTGCTTCTAAATCTCTTTGGAATTATTATTTTTTTAATTATGGAAAGTTTATAAACGTCTCAATTCAAGCTCGAAAGGGATATTCATTACTCCATGAATAGTAGTAACAAAATGCAAAAATAATCAATAATTTTACCGGTTAATTGTCACTTTATTATATGGGAGGAGTTAGATTCTTGAATAGTAGGAGTCAGCTTTTTTTTTTTTTATTGGAACCGAGTTATGAAATATTATAGTTATGAAAATTTTTTATTGGTTCCTACAAATTATGAGAAATTATAATTATGAAAAGTTCTTGCAGGAGCCAAGTTATAAAAAAAAATTATGTTATAAAAAATTTCATTGATTCCTACAAATTATGAAAAATTATAGTTATGGAAAGCTTTCATGAGCACCAAATTATAAAGAGAATTTCCATCAAAATCAAATTACGGAGGATACATATGGGAGCCAAGTTATGAAAAAATCTCATCGTTTTATTCTTTTTTGTTTTTTTTTTTTGTAAGAAAACAAGCCTATACGTGAAAAGTCTAGGCTGCATATCTTGATCATTGCCCTTATTGTTGATCTAAACTGTCTGTATCACCAAGATAAGCTTGTTAGTGCAATTCTTGTTCTCGTAATGTCATATTCGATTAGTTGGTGACCCCCCGCCCTCCAAATATGATAATAATAATCTAAGTCTTGATAGCATATTTCGAGACAAGACTTGATTTTCTCAGCTATCAAATGATAAGGAATGTAATGTGATAATCTTCCATAGGCTGAAGAAACTTCAAACAAACAAACAAAAAAAAGAGTTGACAAATGATCGAAAGTCAAAGGGATCTCTTGTAAATTAGAGAATGCCTCAAAAGGCTTAACAAATGATCTAAAGTCGAGCGCATCTCTCATAAACTAGAGAACATTGCCCCACCAAAAAGGGGCTCTTACATATATTAACTTGAATAACTCAAGCATGTCGACATAGTCATTTCTTGTGAAGTTAAAACATTAGTCAAGAAGTTAATTATGCGAAAAAAAAACTATCTTTTTGGTAAATACTTCAAATCTTGTCTCTAGATGCCAAATAAGTTGTGCACCTCAACAAGCCTTGAAGCAAGGGGCATTCGTAGACAATGAAACTTTATTGAATAGTCTATATTATGTTTTTCATTAAATGTTAAATTCGCGATATATTAACTAAGTCAAATTTGAGTTAATAAAGTTAGATTAATATCAAAATTATATGACTCAAATAAATTCAAAATTACATTTGGGTCAATTCATTAAATTGACAAGACGAGCTCAATCCTTATTTTCAAGCCCAAGGTCCGCTAAAATTATTTGAAGACCAAAATACCGCGAACCTCGAACCTTCACTAAAGAAAAATATATACAAAATGAAATACATATGCAAAGCTCTCTTCTCAAAGGGTGATCCACAAGTCTTACACATATCAGGAAGTTTTGTTTCAAAGTGGTGAGCCACAAGCTTTCATATCTCCTCGATTGTGATCAAAGATTTGCATCGCAATCATGGTAAAATTCTGATAAGTATTTCATGAATTAAAAACAAAAAAAATAATATGAGGAGAAAAATCAAAGGATTACATTCTTTTATAAGATTTAATAAAGATAGTAAGCCCCGCGTAAATTATTGAAATTCAATTTTATTGTTTGTCGCTATTTTTTTCTTGCTTATTATTTTTTTAGGATAAAAAACTTTACCGTATAGAGAACCTCCTTGGTCCTACTTGGCTCCGCTCCTTTACAGAAGCGTTGGGGTGTTCACGCTCAGCACGTAACCTGATACTTGTAATACCTCCTGATACTTGTAATACCAAATATAGTAGTAGAATTTGTGCTCCTACAAATACTATTTAATTTTTCTATGGTTAAAAGTGTATTTCTTTTTTGAATGGTAATATAGAATAGTATTTAAATTAGAGAATATCAAATTTATTAAGTAAAAGTGAAGAAACAACATAATCCAATCAATTTACAGTATACCAACCAAATACATCTCACCTCTGGAAGGTTGTAACAGGTAAATTTTCAAAATAATAAACTGAGACATATCGTGAAACCTCAAGAAGCAACAATAACGATTAAGCACAATTGAAATAGTTGACCAAAGATCAAGCATGGCAAGCATTCTCAGGATTAGTACGACTACCGAATAGGAAATACCCTAAAGTATGTCCGGCCACGACAACTATGAAAACACCAACGTTAAAAGACATAACTGCAAGCATGAGAAGGTAAGCGAGGGCTATTTTAACACCATGCACGAATGTCTGAATAAGACCATTATTTTCTAGCTTGCGTTTCAAGTAATTGCAGTTCGAGAACCACTCCACAAGCAGAGAGACCCCAAATACAATGATCAGAGCGAGGGCGTACATGCCCGTGCGCGTTCCTGGCCAGCCTGAAAATAGAATTTCAGCATTTTTACTCCAGAAAAAGGTCATGTGTGTCAACCCCATGCCCATCATCATGTGCTCCTGGTCATTATTCATGGAATTTTGTGGTGGTGGTGGTGACATTCCTCCCATTCCTGGCATGTCATGATCCATAAGGATTTCCTAGTTTAAGCCCTCTCCCCTGTAAATTGGTATTAATAAGATGGTTTGTGCAGATTGACTAGCCTTTCGGGTTATGAATTATTGGAGACTTTTATTATTATATATTGAGGTGGAAATCTTGGTAGTACTACTAATCTGTACAGCTTGGGTTGACTGTACTTCTTTGTTATTGTTTGTATTGTACTTCTTATCTTCATCATTTTTGTTTCCAAAAAAATAAATCTTTTTATATATTTGTAATTTAGTAGCTTGACTAATTCGTATTGGTGAGGGCTCACCGAAAGGGAAGGGCTTATACTGGGAGCTTCTCTTTTTTTTTTTTTTTTTTGAAATTCCAATTTAAGATCTTTGATTAATTAAGGCAAACGAGTTAATTTCATTCATCTCACGGTATACATCTTCCTGATTGGGCTTGCTTTAATTAGTTAATACATTCTTCCGTTTAATTATTTTTACCTATTTGTTTTCTTATTTATATATCTTATTTATAACGAGGGTTAAAGGTAGATCGAAAAAGTCACGAGAGAGTGATTAAACAAGACATGACACATTATGGCTTACCTAAGACATGACCATAAATAGGAAGACATTGAATGTCGAGGATTAGGATACAAAGTTAGAACGTAGTCGATTTTTATCTTGAATTTCTTTAGCTTCAGTTGGCATATTATTTGTTGTTACTACTTGTTTTCTTCTTAGTAATGATTGAAGAAAGAATGATAATTTTTTAATTTAGTAATAATTTAACTTCAAATTTTTATTTTACCTTATGGAGATTTATGATCGCATAATTTTTTTGGACTTATTTTAGAAAATAAATTTTAAGAGCTCTGACAGGGCAGGAATTGCATGAATGACCAAGTTGTTAACGTCATTTTTAAGACGAAGAAGATGCCTGAGGCTTGGAGATGGAGTATGCTGATCCCTTTGTACAAGAACAGGGGTGACATCACAAATTACACCAAGTTGTTAAGTCATAGGATGAAGGTGTGGAAAATGGTACTGGAGTTGAGGATGAGGAGGATTATTGTGACTATTTCTGAGAGTCAGTTTTGATTAATGCTGAGATGCTCGACTACAGAGGCGATTAATCTTGTAATGAGATTGGTAAAGCAGTACAGAGAAAGAAAAATTGACTTACACATTGTATTCATTGATTTTGAAATGACATATGAAAAAGTTCCCAGAGAGGTTCCTTGGAGGTGCTTGGAGGTTAGAGGTGTTCTTGTGGCGTACATTAGGGAGATTATGCTATCTCCAATTCCCTGTATGTTGGATTGAGCTAGTGATATGTATGGTGGAGTCAAGACTCGTGTAAAAATAGTGGGAGGAGACTCAGATCATTTTTCGATTGTCATGGGATTGCATAAGGGATCGTCATCATTTTTTGATTGTCATAGGAT
The DNA here is from genome assembly GCA_039654485.1 of Withania somnifera. NCBI lineage: Eukaryota > Viridiplantae > Streptophyta > Magnoliopsida > Solanales > Solanaceae > Withania > Withania somnifera. Next base: position 8,300 of record JBDJHY010265059.1, read on the forward strand.
TGCATTAAGGATCGTCATCATTTTTCGATTGTCATGGGATTGCATCAGGGATCGTTTCTTAGCCTATTTTTATTTGCCCTTATTATGGATGCTTTGAGACGGAAATTTAAGGAGAGATACCTTGGTGTATTCTATTTGCGAATAACTTAGTTTTGATTGGCGAAACTCGTAAAGGATTTAATGCTAAGTTGGAGGTTTGAAGAGAAAATCTTGAGTCTAAAGGGTTTAGATTGAGCAGGTCTAAAACAGAGTATTTAGAGTGCTAGTTCAGTGAGGTAGAGCAGGAGGTAGACGTGATAGTGAAACTGGATACCTAGGCCATTTGTAAGATATATTATTTCAAGTATTTTAGGTATATGATTTAGGGTAATGGAGAGATTAACAAGGATATTACCCATCGTATTGGTGTCGCGTGAATGAAATGCAGGCTCGAATATGGGATTTTGTGCGATAGGAAAATGCCTCGTAAACTGGAAGAAAAATTTAATAGAGTGGCAGTTAGACCAACTATGTTATGTGGGTCAGAGTGTTAGCTAGTTAAGAATTTCCATTTTCAAAAGTTGAAGGTTGCAGATATGATGCTGTTGTGGTGGATAGTGGAGTTTACAAGATGTGATAGAATCTGAAATAAGGTTATTAGAGACACGATAGGTGTAATTATAGTGGAAGATAAGATGCGGGAGGCAAGACTGAGATGGTCCAGGCTTGTACTTAGGAGGGATACGAATGCCCTGGTAAGGAGGTGTGATAGGTTGACGATTGATGGTTTTAATAGAGGAAGAGGCAGATCAAAAAAGATATTGGAGAGAGGTGATTATACTGGATTTGAAGAAGTTACAGCTTAACCAGGTGACATGACCCTAGATTGGAAGGTGTGGAGAATGAGTATAAGGGTAGAAGGTTAGTAGGTTGGAGTAGTTTTAGTTAGTAGGTAAGTATGTTTTTTTCTGTCTTTGGAGTCACAGTACTGTGTTTGTAGTATCTGACTCCTAGAGTTTTGGGGAGGTCTGTTGCTTCTTGTATCTTGAGTATACTATTATTTGATAATAGACTGGCATTTGTAGTTATTTGTCGTTTGTTACTTTCACATTATTTCTTTTCATCAGATTATGCCATTTTTAGATTGTATTTTCTTAAGCCGTGGGTCTTCTCTCTCTACCTAACATTTAGCCAGTGGTATGAATTGCGTACCTTCTACCCTCTCCAAACCTCACTTTGTGAGAATATATTGGGTATTTTATTATTGTATCTTCTCATTTTTTGATATTTTGTACCCGGTCAAAATTTTTCTATAAATTAGAATATAAATAGCAGTATATTACTAGCAAATTTTCAATAATTCACAAATTAAATTTAGATGGTACAAAAGAAACTAAAAAGGAGATAAGGATCAACATAACCACCAAAAAAAAAATTGATTCTTCTAATGTGGTTATGCTGACCATATGAATAATGTTGATATCAAGAAGAATTTAAGGAGAACCAACTTCGATATAACTGATATTAGGAAAAAGAAGTGATTTATTAGTTATACCTATACTATTACACAAGTTCGAAATATTAATCAATTTTCTTGATCTTTAAAAAATAGATCTTACAGTGGACAATTTTTTTTATTTAATAATTTTCCTTAGGTTTAAGACTTTTGAGATTCAATTATTATTTATATATTTCATATATTTAGGATTTTCAAGTTAACTAATACTAGAATTATTTAAATACAGTACTAATATTTCTTGAATAAAACCGAATGTATTTTTATGTACTTAATTCCAATTATTCTAATTCATTCTCTAGAGTAAATAAACATTTCTTCAAATAATAATAAATGAGTAAATATATGTTGATAGATTTTATACTACATAAATGTCAAAGAAACATGACACTCAGAACTTCCAAATCCTAATTCACCTCTTGTATAAATCTAATCCTACACGACCTCAAACAGTGCTAGTCAATTCTATGGACAGAACAGTACAAAAGCAATGATAAATTCAGAATTTTTACTAAAATATTTAAATTCAAAATAGGAATAAGTGAAAACACAAAAACTGAGAGATTAATCTACTATCTATACCAAAGAAATAATTTTAACTATATATAAATAGTATACTTTTTCACTGAAGAAAATTTTGATAAACCTCCTC
>JBDJHY010265069.1:0-10446 GCA_039654485.1 Withania somnifera
AAAGTTCAAAGTAGGTGATGCACCTACTTACTTATTTAAGCCTACAATGGGCCTTTAGCTATTGGGCTTTTGGGGAAAAATTTGGGTATTGGCTATCCACTCCTCTTCCCCTTTTATGTCACTTAGTTTGGGCCTAAAGTAGGCTTAATAACATGGGATTAAATTTGGTCCATTACACATCCTCTTAGCCTATTTCAGTTAAGCAAGTAGGTAACTCACCTGCTTGCTCGATTAAACCAAGAAAGCACCTCAAATTTTTTTCCGTTTTTAGGTCGTGCTTTCCTTAATTTACTTAAAACGTATATGCACTTGACCACCCTAAACTTTAGACTCAAATACTATCCTCTAATCTCGAGTTTAGATAGTTTCAAGCCGAGGTTAACTTGATCATGTCGAACTAGATATACAGACCGTCTTCTCAACCTACTTTAACATTGAATAGGAAATTAAGTACCTTATCTATACCGTAAGGACACATATGACATCATATAGGTATGACTAGTATATGACGAATACGGGGTGTTACATAACCCATTATTTATTGAAGCTAGTGCATGGATTAGGGCTTTAATGTGGGATATTCTTGTTTCTAGTGCACCTAGCCATAAAGATGAGTTGTTTCTTGACTTGAGGGGAGGTGTGTGCTTCTTCAAAGATAGGATTAATATGTACTTGCATGTTTTGTTCCCTAAATGCATTGAATCATTATATATAGCCTCTTGACCACATCTTTGAGTAGCCAAGTGTCTCTTATTTTTCTTGAATATTTGTTCTTCTTTGGACATATTGATACTTGGTTATACCACAATAGTGAGCACTTTGGATTATTAAACTGGGACCAAGCTCACATGGGTATTATCATCCACCTTTTAATGATCTTACCTTTTTATTTAGCTTTGAAGAGTCCAAATACTTATTCTCCTTTATGTTTTGAAGATATGGATTCGAGGATGAATATTCTAAAGAAGGGGAGGATGATAATGCTCGAGAAAGCACTGATCATGTTAGACATGCTCTTCGAGGTCCAACAGAAAATAACCAAGACATGGTTTTTGTCGAAGCACTAAATGGTGGACCAAATTGTATACATGAGCATCAATCAAGACAATCCTGAGTTTGAAAGACATCTTAGGTGGAACTTTTTGAAGGGACCCCAAACTTAAGGGGTCAATTTGACATATTGAATTATTTTTGGAGCCAATTGTAATTAGTAAAAATTTGAGTAGTATAAGTACTTTGTCTTTACATTTAGTAGGGATATTTTATCAGTTTTAATGAATATTGAGAGCTCCTAGATCTTGAGGGTTAATGGTAGCTTAGGGATAGCTTAGTCATTGGCATAATGTATAGATAGAGTGATTAGAGATGAATTCCTCTAACTGCTCTGTTTAACTTTTATTATTAATTAATTAATTGTATTTTTCATTTGTGGTGTATCATTTGGGCTTTTGGTTGATTGATTATTTTGCTTTCGGTTCTTTTTATTGTGTTTAATTGAGAGGTGAAGGTGTTAATTCCCTTATTTCCCATAAACTTATAATTATGAGATGAATTCCACATATATTTTTATTTGTTTCTTTCTCCCTTGTCTATTGATATTGATCGAGATTCCCTCGAATCACGAGCCATAGTAGGGAAGCCCATTGATTATATGGTGCATGTTTGGGGAAGCCCATTGATCATATTAATTTTGAACTTGGGGAAGCCTGGGCATTCACTCATGTTCTAATACTACTTGCATTCATGTTTGTATTACTTTTCACACTTGTTTTCTTATTTTCACCTTCTGTAGTATGGTATGCCAGAGGGTGAACTTTCCTTTTTTGTACCTCATGGTAGAATGGGATGCCAACGGGTTTACATCTGCTGATTTGATTCTTTAGCTGTATTGAGTAGTTGTTACATTTTGTTCTCTTTCTGATGACCTTAATTTGTAGTTATGTATGAGTTTTCATTTGATCCTGCTTTACTCATTCAACGATCATTGAGGTTAGGGGTATACCACCTTTTCCTATCCTCTCACTTGATATACTTATTAGAAGGTCTCATATATGTTATCATTTCTTTATCTAAGTTCTTTTATTTGGTTGCTAGCTAGTTCCATTCACTGTACTTATTGCTTTAATTGTTATATGTATCTAGTTTACGTGCCTACATCTACATACTTTACTTCTGTGACTTGATTTCCTTATTATTTGTTATTTACTGGTTTTATTTCTTATATGATTTCGTTTGGCCTAACCTACTAAGTACCTGTTGTTTTTGGTACTCATACTATAAATCTTGTGACTTGATTCCTTCATTATTTGTTATTTACTGCTTTTATTTCTTATATGATTTCTTTTGGCCTAGCCTACTGGGTACCCGTTGTTTTTGTTACTCATACTCTACATCTGTATCTTCTTGGTGCAGAACCAAGTATGGGTATTCACCACTGATTCCTGATTGTGCCGCTTATCTTGATTTGAGGTAGACGATGGCTTCTGGCATCCGAAGCTTGCATTTACCACTTTTTATCTTTTCATTTCTTTTATTTGTACGGTTGTAGAAAAATATTGCATTTTCAATTCAGACTTGTATTTATTTTATTAGAGGCTTATGTAGTATTTTACCAGATTTGGGGATTTCTTTTATTGTGATGAATTTCCATGTTTCTTTCCTTATCTTGTCTTTATCTTGTGTATTTATTTATTACTTTTACTTTCCATGCATGTTGAATCGTTCTACTATGAGATATATAGGTTCCCTCTTGACCTGTCATGACAATTTTGCAGTTGCTATATGAATGCGGATATTCAACATCAACTTCTACACCTTATTGCTGGTAGAAGTAGAGTCTCTTTGTTAATTATTTTACTGTCATTCTACTTTGTAATATAAATCTCTTGTACATGTCTGACCAAATTTTGTGATAGTAAATGACAGTTGTTTGTATTTATTTTATCATAGTATGTTAAATGATTTTATTTATAAAAGTAGAAGTCTTTCGCATAAGTTCTTTGGGTGATGAGGATTCTACTTGCTACTTAGGACAGTGTAGGTGTCCTCACAATCTGGTGAATCGGATCTTGAAAGTATGTCATGTTACTATTTATTTGGTAATCTTAGAAATTTGTTTTGAATGAATTATTTTCTTTTTTTATTGGAATGAATCATTTTATTCCTTGGTTAATAACTTAAGTTTGAACCGAGATCGATAACAACCAAATTGATAAATGTATATTAATTTGATTTGATTTTATTAATTTATAAATCTATTCTATTGATTTGCTTTTAATTATTACTAATAATGACATAAATCGACCGGTAAACACCCCTAGTCCCAAAGCATGTGAACAAATGCTTTTAACGGAGGAAGACAAAAAGACCCAACCTTCTTTTTTTCTCTCTCCATTTTTGGCTTTTATTTCCCTTCATAATCTAAATTCGTCCCCGTTAAACTATAATGTTCACTTATTGCTATATTAATAAAAAAAGAAAATGAAGAGTTAGAATATTAATATGAAAAAATATTCACAATAATAATAGTAATATTTTAATAATATTAGCATTAATAATAATAATGAGAATGAAGTGTAATTAATTATGTGAGTTATATTATATATAAGTTTGTATTAATGAGGTCAGTGCATGGGCATATATTTGTAAAAGTGCATAATTGTAAATAAAATTATCATTTCCCTCTATATATAATAGATGATCATTAGTTAATTTTAATTATATATTTTTTAATTACTTTAGAGAAAAAATACGTATAAATTTTTAAAACTTCTTACGGAGCTTGCAATAAAGAAAAGGGGTGTTGAAAATATTTGGAGGCTGAAATGATCTTCTGAAAACATAATTAGTAATGTTTAGTTTTTAGGCGATTGTCGAAGGAATTCGAAGCAACATTTTCATTGATTTACATGATTTCCGTAAGTTATTCTAAAACCTCTTCTTCCTTTATTTATCGTTCCACTTACGTATGATATGTAAATTGATCATTCAGAAAGATGTTACAGTAGTCTTTCTTTCATTTATTATTTTTAATTTATTACGACTTAATTTGTTATGTCTCAAATTATCATATGCAATATAACTTTTATATTAAGTATTTAAAATAAACTTGCAACACATATTTTTAGAAATATAATGACCTGTCCCATTGTTACGTAGTGATTTAGGGTCTCACTCTTCTAGTAGAAAAACTCCTAAGTTGACAGTTAGAAAAATCTTATGGTGAGGTAGCATTAGCTACAAATGTAGTCATATAAACCTTATGGGTGATCATGATGTCGTGGGATAGAATTCGTGTGGTTAGTATTAAATTATTTCTAGTAAACAAAAATAGCTTCTCCTAATACTTTTTGACCCGAATTCAAGCAGCTAGTACTCCGGTTATTATTTTTTTTGTGTTAGCCATAAATTTTTATTTCTAAAAATTGTTATTGTATTGTAAAAAAAGAATAGAACGAAAAAGATTGGGGCTCCCTGGTCTAGGACACGCCGGTTTTCTACAACAGTTAGCAGAGTTGCTGCAGTGAGAAAACAATCGCTAAGTATCTTTTCCAGAACATAAGTGTATTCTCGAAAGTTGTTTTCATAATTTGGCTTTTAAGAAGAGAGAATGGCTCTTAGGTGATTTTTTGGGGTTTTAGGGTGGATTCCTCTATAAATATAAGTCTTTTAACACCCTTAATCGTATTTTTGATTCTTGAATTTTTCTAAACCTTTGGATTAATGATGGTGGATAGACCCTAGGTTTTGAAAATTGATGCATATGATTGAACAGAAAATCACCTCGAAATTGCCTTTAAGTTGTAAAATTTATGTTATAATATAGAATTATACCCCATAAAGTTGATTAATAATGGATCAGAAAAAGTTATTGTTGAAAACTCTTAGTTGAAGGGTTAGAATAAATTGGATGAATTCTCAAAGTCTTGTTTGAAGAGCAAATGTTAATTACTCTCATGTTTGTTGTTTTTAGATCCTGAATGTTTTGCAACATTGAAGAAAAAGAGGAGTTTCCACGCACTAACTTGTATTCATTCATGACAGCAGCATGAAGTGCAAGTAGGCTATGTTTAATGAGTAGTAGATGAGTATTATTTCATATTTTATAAAGTAGAATTGGCATAATAAACAAGTCTAGGCCTACGAACAAGGAGTTGGAATGGATAAAATAAGAGAAACTGTTAATCAACTTGCAATTAAATTTCTTGACTGCATAATATATATGTACTTGTAAATTGTCATTGTGTGTTATGTGTCCGAAAAGGATTGTTGTGAACTAAATTTTTAATCATTATTACTACTACTTGTATTGGATTAAAATCCTCAGTTTAACTTGAATGAAGTTATATGAATTTACTTAAATGCTTAATATGGTGAATTATACTTCGATTTTTGTGAATTTTTTTGGATGATGAGATATGAATTGAATTATGTGATTAAAAAGGGGTTGTGAATTTAGTGGTGAATGGTGGAAGAGAAGGAAATTATAGGTTGGATGAGGATTTTTACCCTAAGGATTATATGATTCAAGAATACTTGTGGGCGTTGAATTAGGTGTAAAGATAATGATGATAGACTAGTATGTTTAATTGATAAATTATGATTTGGCTTATGACTTGCTGATGATTATATTGATAATAATGATTGTGAATTGATGCCCACAAGTGACTAAATTCATGATAATGAGATACTGAACTAATGTCCATGAGTGACTTAATTAATGATAATAATTTAATTGAGTTGATGCCCAAAAGAGGCTGAATTTATGATCCTTAGAATAAATTGATAAAGTGATTGATAAGAGATCTTGAAATAAAACAATGGTATTGAAATACCTTATATGGTTATTGTTTATGCTATAATAATGAAAAATGATTTCAGCTAGCGGTTTATGATTGGCCCGGGTGTCGCACCGGCACAATTCCATTGTGATTTAATATATAATTGGATCGGGGACCGTGCAAGTATAGTACATTGATGATAAAGTCCCCTGCAAGTCTTGACTGGTTCAAAAAAAATAAGACTCATTAGCATGTGTGTACGAATATATAATAATAATAATAATAAATAAAATTATGATAAATTAATTCAAAATAATAAATGAAATCCCCAAAGTAACTTGATAGAGAGGAATGGTCCTCTTGTTTGATCTTGAGAGTTGATTGTATTTTTATTGTTGCTTTTGAAATTTGAGAACATATTACCTAAAACTATTAATTTGCTTACTTGGATTGGTAAAACTATGTGTTTTCTTGTATATGCTTCATTGACTTGATTTATGAGCTTGACCTAGTAACGATCTGGATAGTTGTTGTGATTATGCCATATACATTTATGAGTTGAACCCATGATGCTTCTTAAGGAGTGGTTGGTGATTAGTTTGTGGCGCATGACTTAGTTGTGTTTACTAGGTTGATCCTAAAAATGTGGGTATGATAACAGAAATGTGATGAGAAATGATTGTAACGAAATAGAGTTAGAACTGTTTTGATTGTAGTGGCATTTAATACAACTAGTGGGTGATTATGGTGAGTGGATTTGAATAGTAGGGTGATGAGAACTAGATGAAGTTGTAATTAAAAAAGGGAAACATGAGTGGTAACGAAAGCTATATTGAATTGACTATTTCTTAAGATGTCATGATTATCTTGCTAATTTTATTTTGTGTTACATCGACTAACTCTATTAGACTGATGATGTCTATCATATGTGTATTTTGTACTGATCCTACTCTTCTTACATCATTCTTAGAATATACTATAGATGCAGGTTAGTTTACAGTTGTTATACGAATGATGAATGTTCAACATCAATATCTACACTTTATTATAGATAGATGTTAGTGTCTTTTACTTTGCTATCCCTCGGTCTATAACAAATTGCTCTTGTACATGTCTAGAACAGTTCTAGGGGGGAGTAGATGTCTGCTGTTAAAGTTGTGAGGTTTAAACAATATTATTATTGGCTTTTTTAAACTGTAATGTTTTACTATCGTTGTTGTCCCCTTTCTCAAAAGAGTCTTCCACATTAATAATTGTTGGGTATAAGGAATTATCTTAAATATCTAGAATAATACAGGTGTCTTTACTATCTGTTAACTCGCATTGTGAAAACAAACAAGTTGATAATAAATGCTCCCCTGTACCGAAATACTTGACCCCTTTAGACTTAGCATGCCTCCTAAGAACCTCATGATTAAAGGTGTATTTTATCAATTTATCCTTGTACTCTACTAATTAAACAATGATAATGCGAGGAGAATCCAAGAAGTATTTATTTGGAGAATTAAAACTATTAAGTATTAAATCAAAAAAAAGGAGAAAAAGGGTTACATAGGTAGTTGTTGTTTACATTTAATAGTTTTAAAATTTTAACAATTATAATTTTCATAATTTTGAAAGGTGTGATAATTAATGTAATATTAGCGGTAAACTCGAAAAAAAATCTTGATCACAGGTGAAAGTATACACTTTTATACCTTATTTTATCCACCTTTTAGCCTTGTTTTGAGGATAACTTGCTGTATTTTTGAGTATAGAATATTAATGTAAATAGGTCCCGATCGACTTGATGAATATGTTTATACCCCATTTAAGCAAGAACAAGTGCAAAAATAAAGTAAAATGAGTTAGATGGATCACTAGACTAAATCAGCTAGACTAGGCATGTTTTAGTATATCTCTTTTGGGGTAGTGTGTTGAAATTTTTAATGGAGCTTAATGAGATTTTTTTGGTTGGATTTGGAACTTATTTCAGGCTGAATATTGATGGAAATAGGAAAATACACCAAGTTATTAAAGTGCTAAAGCCACCAGTGAACTAGTTAAAACTACTTAATATTGGTTGCAACAGTTTTGAGGAAGATTTTAAAGGCTTGAAATGGAGGTCTGGAACTTTTTTGGACAACCAGTTTCAATATATTACAAAAATTTGAAGGATATTGGGAAACATTTTCACACACAACATGAAAAAATTGCAAGTGAAATGCAATGCCAGGTTGTTGAGTTAACTGATGAACTGTGGTCTTGGTAGCTACTATGTAGCATTGTGGAAACCATATGGTCAATGTTTTGGAATGGTTTAAAGATTTTTTGTGAATATGGTATACATATATTAGCAAAGGAACTCAGGAAAAAGCTATCAAACATCATCACAAAGTCGAGGCTGAAGCTGATTTCAAACTCATTGGTTCCTGCACTGACCTGAACGCTGCACAACTTAGTTGAAGAACTTACCAATGTGGTGTGGCCCTAAATGTATACCACCACTAATTTACTACACTATTGGAATCACAAAACGATCCTAATCTTTCCAAATAAGCAGAGCGACGCGCCACTTACTTGCACAACTTACCTACGTGATGCACATTGTGCACAAATTAAAAAAAATACAGAACCTGGGAACTCTCTGGACTTGTTTGATATTATTTATACTTCATTTTGGGGATGCTTTGGACATTTTTTGAAGCCTATATAAGGGGTACTTCACATCTAATACATTGATATATGGGGGAATCTTGGGTTACACATGATTTTTGAGCTAAGTGGAGGAGAGCAAGAGCTCTTTATTAGGGTTGTTTTTTCTAATTTATCTTTCTTTTTGTTTTTACTTTTAAAATTCATTATAAATATTATTTTTAGACTCATGAGTGGCTAAAAACCCTCATATTTGGGGTTGAGGTTACAAGGCTTGTTATGTAACATAGTTTATGTAATGACCCTAATGTCATTTGTGATAACTGCTCAACGTTTTGCATCTAGTGTATTTCAGTAGTTCCCCCAAGTCATTTATGACTTGCGGGGATCAGTAGTTTGGATCTCCGGCGACTCGGTTGAGAAACATCTCAAATTGCCTGTAGTTCGGATCCCCGACGATTAGCAGCGCTTTATCGTTGGACGACAGGTAGGCTCCGTGGGGCTATGTCTGGCTTATAGCTTTAATAACTGTACTAAATAGCATCCTTGGGTTGGTTAGCTAGATTGTATAGTAACATTGTGTCGTTCCTTCATCCGTTCCATGTTGATACTTATATGTTGGCATCCGAGTGACAAAGAGTACAAGATTTTGACATACATGGTACTACTAGTTATGAAAACATAATGATGCCTGATTTACTATGGACTATTTGTGATACACTGTGATATTCTGACATTGACACCTTGACTTACCGAGTACGGCCAGCGGATATTATTAATATGAGGCACAACATGCCATGGATACTATTGATATGCGGTACAAGATGCCATCGGATACCATTGACATGAGGCATAAGATGCCAGATTGTAATTCATTATGGTTCTTAAATTTGGGATTTGAGGTTCTAATGACATTCATGTGTATGTTTACTTTTCTACACTTGTTTTCTTTAGTGTGCTCATAGACCAAGTGAGGGATCTATGGGCAATCATGTTTTATGTGTAAACTGCGCTTTCTCATGAGGGACTTGTCAGCATGTAATTGCTTTATTTTAATATTTCTATTACTCCTTATTTTCTATCATTAATTAATTGTTGCTTTATGTTATATGGGATTTGTGTCTTACATTCTTAATCAGTCATTTACTCTTTCACTCGAGGTTACCGTATATTGTCCATGTTCTCCTTCTATCTTCTTTGATTCCTATTTTTTGCATTATTATTCACATATACATTGCCTGAGATCCTGTTATGTCATTAGCTAGCGATATCAGTCTATGTGATTCTTGATTCTTATTTGATTAGCTAACTCCCCTTATTGTACTATTTGCTTCTGTGACTCTTTTCTTGTACTCTGGTATTTACTGGTATTATTTTTGTTATGTGCCTAGTGGGCCCTCGAAGCCTACTGGGTATGGGGTTCTTCGATATCTTGTACTCATACTACACTTGTACATGTGTAGATCCGAGTACAGGTTCCCGATCGTGAGCTATAGACAACTGTTCATTCGTATCCTATTTATTTTTGAGATTATGGGTGAGCTTGGCGTCTGGCTTTCACCTGCTTCTCTTCATCTTTGGCAATTGTATGTAATCTTCATGTATTTCAGAGATACAGTTGTATTAAACCTATTTTAGATTTATTATTTACTTCACTTAGTTGTTCGTCTGACACGGATACGGGGTCTTTGGGCAGTTTATTGATTCTTTAAAACTTTTGCACTCATTTATCTTCTCTCTATTGATATACTTTCGTATTTGATATATTAGTATTCCACTTCGTCTTCGAACTACGGGGTTTGGTTCTTCTATTTGTGGTATAGTAGGTTCCATCATGATTCGTAAAATTGGGTCATGACAATTTGGTATCAAAGCCTAGGGTCGTCGGTGTCAGTGTGAAAAACAAATGTCTAATAAAGTCCTGCAGATCTGCACGGAGACGTCCATTTCTTATCTTCAGGAGACTATGGAGGCATTTAGGAAATAATTTTCCCTTCTTGATTATGATGTGTGCGCTTCTTTTGTAAATGTT
>JBDJHY010265090.1:0-10446 GCA_039654485.1 Withania somnifera
TTACTGCTACCTTTAACCAATTTTGTCAGTCGCCTGAACATATGTTACAAAACTCGGATTGGAACCTAATTAGGGAACTAGAAATATTTTTACAAACTTTTTACAATGCTACAAATGCATTTTTATCTCAATATTATCCTATTATTTGTTCTATTATAGCTTATAATGCTGAACTATCTATATTACTTTCTAAGTATAAAAATAAACCCGGTTTCGAAGATGCTAAAGGTCCAATGTTAGAAAAATTTAAAAAATATTTTTTTCCAATTCAACCTATTTACTTAATTGGTGCTGTGCTAAATCCTTCAATAAAACAAACAACAATGGGTGAATTTGTTATAATGATTTATGCAAATTTTAAAATTTATGAAGAACCAACTTTATATGGGATTATGAATAACGCGACTAAAAATTTGCAATCTTTATTTGAAAATACATATAAAAAAGAAGACTCAGATCTATATATAGATACAACAAACAGTCGTTTGTTATTTAAGATATAAGGGCAAATTTAAGTGCAATTTTTAAAATTAATCTAATATTACCCGTTGGTACTCACATGACAAAAAGACTTCATGGTGCACTAGACTAAACGTTTAGTTATTTACCAGGACGAACAAGAATCAATTCCCACTGAAGTTTTCTGGCCAAGCAAGGACATATGGAAACAAGAACTGGAACACCTATATATAAACAAAAATATACTCATATGTACCAAATGTAGCAATAGATTCCCATTTACCAAACATGGTAGGAGTTCTTTTTCAAATATATACCAGGTCGCACTTCATATCTCGCTCAAGAGTTAGAGTTCGCTTGTAATTTCAGTATAAAAATTGTATAAAATCGGAATGAGCTATGTATATAACTATATAATTTTTGTATAGAATTCATGTTAAGTTTCTCGAAAGAATCACACTTTGAGACCCGCTCTCTACATAACTTATGTATAAAGTGTGTGTGTATATATTTATATACATATAAATTTATAAATTTTATGTTTGTTTCTGAAAATTTAATCACTACAGCAACTTTTCATTCAATTTTATACAATATTTATACAAATTTTAATATACCTACAATACCATACAATTTAAAATATGATTTTCATACAATTCATCATATAATTATATTATACAAACTATTACTTTGAAATTCATCGAACTAGAATTGAAATTGAGTCCAAAAGCCACTCAAATCTTAATCCAAATACCATTAAATTTAAATTCGAACTCTCCTTAAAGTTTCGATTCTATAGAGATATCACTCATTCGACACGAACTTGATTTTTTAAATTTGAGCTTCAAGCTCTGACAATGAAGTGAACTCTCATTAAACTAATAATATGTCTAAACCACTAACAATTGTGAAATTGTGGGGTTGATAAAGATGAAGTCGTGGTTGAAGTTGAGTACAAAAGGAAATCACAGAGAGAGAATCTATATATATATATATATAATTAAAAGCAAGAAAATTTTGCCTAAAAAATTATCGAATAGCAGCATATAAAATTGATATGTATTAGTTTTTAGGTCAAGTAAGTTAATTAGGTAAGAATTTAGTAAGTTCTATTTTACATTGAGAAGTTACCTACAATTAATATAAGAAAAAAGCACAAAAATTAGTAAAATTGAGTCTTAAATTATAGTTCAAAGTCGATGTTTGTTAAAATTATCTTCGATAGCCTAATAATAATCACACTATAAAAAATCTTATTTCTTCATTTATTTTCTTTTTCTTTCTTTACTTGGTTCATTATAAAATAAAACTTTAAATAACTGGATCAATATTTCGACGATAATAAATCAGGTAAATTTAAACTCCAAATAACTGGATCTACCATCGTCACTCTTACAGTATCCCTTTTGTACTCTACTTTTCCTACTTCCCAGATTTAAAAGAGCTTGTTTGGTCATTTAAAAGACCGATGCATTTGTTCAATGTTGGAGGTGCTGGGAATGAAGAAAGACAATAGCTCCAAAAGGATGGGCCATAGGGCAACCAATGAGAAGATAGGTGAAGAGAAGGTTTTTTCTATAGGTGGCGTAAATATGTATTTTGTATTTGTATTTGTATTTGTGAATTGTATTTTTTTTTTTAAAAATCGATGTATTTATTAAATTCGTATCACCAATATGCATTTTGTATTTGTATTTATATTTTATATAGGATTCATACAACTAGTTTCATACAATTATATTTTGTTGTTATATGATTTTATAAAATACAAATGATATTTCTTGATATAAATTAAGAGAGAGAAGTGAAAAATATAAAAAGGGAGAAAAAAGATTTGAAATACAAAAAAAGAATATTTGTATTCGTGAATACACTTGTATTCTTGAATACGCCTATAATCATTAATATGAATACAGTGTGATACATAGGTAGTGAAAATACAAAAAAATATTATTTTAATTATATTTGTATTTTAATTAGATACATGTCACGCTCGTAAATTCGAACGTCATGGCGCACACCTTTACAAACCTGATAAGTCAGCCAAAAACTGAAATTAAACTAAATGCAAAAGTAAAATACATAAATGCTTTAAAAACGAGGAACCACGATCTGTATATCTATATAAATAACATCCAAAGAACATGTTTTCACTGTTTTACAAGCCATTATAAAATGTATACAAGAAAATTCAAATGTCTAAAACAAAGTCTTTATAAAGTAAAGACACTAGAAAATGAAGATAATGATGAAGAGACAATGTAATGACTCTCCAGGTCATTTTTTCGATTCTACGAATTTCTACAATTTTTTCCTTCTGTAGTTATGATATGCTAAATTAAGTTCAATTCAATGGTTGGTTCAGGAACGAATGAGTTGGGAGTATGATTTTGAAAATTTTGAGTTCTAAATTTTTAAGTTTGAAATGAGGAACTATATGGGGGTCATTTGGAGTTCGGGACCTCATATCATAAATCTGTCAGTTCTACCAGCTCCATAATACCCACTTTGGTCTAGTAGCACCTTCATATTTAGTTTTAACCTATTCATGGTGATTAAACGGGATAACGTTGAGTTACTATAAAAATGGTTGACTTTGGTCAACATTCGAACATAGAGTTCTCCGATTGAAAATCTAATGGTTGCGGAACCATTTGGTAGGTAGGTTTCGGCCTAAAATGAAGTCTTTCATATTTTTCATAAGCCAGGGGTGTTTTTCCCATTTTAAGTTAAAGTTAGTATTTAAGTCGTAAATGAGGATCGGATCATGAAGATCTTATTTTGATAGTCTCGTTGAGTCCGGAACGTCAAAATTAGTAGGTTTAGACATACGATTTGCTTGCATGAGATTCCGGATGAATCCCGAGGGTCCATTTGGAATATGTTTTACTTGAGTTTTTGTTGTTAACCACTGTTGTTGGTGCTGTCACCAGTGTTCTCCGGTTCGCGGGTTGGGACCGCATTGGCGTAGCTTAGTGTTTGGGTGTTCTCCGCATTCGTGAAGTGGCGACCGCTTTTGCGGAGGTTTAGGGGTTAGCTTTCTCTGCGTTCACTGGCTGGGAGCCGCGTTCGTGGAGGTTTGTTGACTGGGCAGAATTTTATACACAGTGTTTTCGATTTACTCCTCCCGTTTTCGAACTTGGGGTGATTTATACTCATTTTGGCAAGATCAAAAAAGGTAATTTCAACATCTAAACATCGGGCAATGTTTTCAAACATGTTTTCACCGATTTCCATCAACTAATCGATGATTTTAACTCAAAAATGGTTAAATTGTGAATTTGAGCCAAGAAGTGAAATAGAGTTTTGATAAAACTTGATAATTAGATTCCCCAAGTACCGGGTAAGATGATTTTACAATAAAATTTGAACTTTGATAATGCGTGCCTGGGGAAATTTTTTGAATAAAGTGTTAAATATCAATATAGGAGTATTGATTGTTTGTTATTTCTTGTATGTAATATGTTGGTGAATAGATTTTGCTTGTTTGGAGGCTCCACAGAGGGGCACAACTTATAGTTGGTAGATTCTCCCCGGCTTTAAAGCAAGTTGAGGTTCTATGGTTTTTCTACAAAGTATTGTTATGAATTCTTGATTAGTTGATTGTAGTGGGGAGAAATGGGAATATTTGGGGTTCTATGAGATGATAGGAATTATTTGATTATTGATATTGAATATGCGGGGTTAAAATAAGGATATTTTTGATAAAGTGATTTCATGGACTTTGTTGAATTATATGCTTGAACTTGATAATTGAAATACTTGATTTGACTTTCATGAGTGATTTGATTCTTTGTGATAGTACTAAAGCTTGTATATGCTCTTGGTTGATGATATTGCTATTTAATTGGGATACCTTGCCATGATTTAAGGCATAACTTGTTATTCATATATTTGATGCCCTGAAATGATTTGATTTTGTTGGGCTGGATTGTATAGACATTGCTTGTAATGACTTGATAAAAAGTTCTAAAAACTGAAACGTGATGTCATTTATAGGCTAAAATTATACAAACGAATCGTTGAAACATACACTTGATTCGTGTTAGTGGTTTCCTTGTTTTGGCTAACATAATTAGGGATGATGTTACAGCGAAGAAATTGGGCCTAATTACCTACTTATTGTTGAACTGTCCCTTTGATGAATTATTGATACCTTGATAATCAAAGAAACAATTGTGATACTCGAGGAGGCTAATTTGGACTAAAAAGAGATACTTGATAGTGATTGCCTAAGAAAGGTTGATTTACTTGAATCTTGAGATAAAATAGGTTACCTCGTATGTATTACTTGAATAAAATGATTATCTTTAATAACTTGTTCATATTGACATTGGAATTGTACAACTTGTTCACAATGGTACGGTTCCAGAGCAGGTACCTCGCCGGTACAGGTGCATGGGTTAGTTAGCCTCCATGGGTCTTGGTTTGTGACGTGTATAGATGTGCCAGCAGGTATGTACTAAGGGCATACATGGATTAGTTAGTCCCCATAGGTTCTGGTTTATGACATGTAAATATTCCAACATTGCACGTAGGACAGACATGCATTGGGCCACTTGCATATTGTATTATATCCATATTAACTTATTCATTGAGAATTATCTGATTATTTGCTAATTACTTGAGATTACTTGACATTCAGTGATGACTTGAGTTTATCTGATTACTTGAGATTACTTGACGTTCAGTGATGACTTGAGTTTATTTGATTATTTGATATTCAGTGATGACTTGAGACTAATTGACATTCGGTGAGAACTTGAAATTATCTGATCACGTGAGGTTACTTGGTATTTAGTGATAATTCGAGGTTATCTGGTTTCTAGAAAGGACTTTAGACTGCTAGTAGTACTTGTTGTCCTAATCTGAGACTCATACTAGTAATAGTAGTAATATTATGATTCATATACTTGTCGGAATTCTTTGTATATCAATAGTTGTATTTGTTGGCTAGAATGCTGTATATAACTTTCTTGTAAGTAGTAGTATTTGAAGGTTTGGTTAGCTTTCAGGGCTTCCACCTCCATTTTATAGTTAGACCATTCGAGGATGTTGTTGAGTATCGTGATTTTGTACTCACTCCTTGCTTTTCTACACTCTTATGCAGGTTCGGGGGCCGGGACTTCGTGATCGGCTTCTCGGTTTCAATTTCAGGGCCTTCTTAGAGTATTTGGAGGTAGATGACCATTTCATCCTCAGTTACCAAGGAAATCTTTACTTTTTTTTAGTTTTTCTTATGTCTTTACTTACTAAAAACTTTATTTGAGACTATGTATTTTTTGTATAAATTCCAGTAGAGGCTTATACTTAGTGCCAACCTAATTTTGGGTATCTTAGTTGGTCTTCCACTAATAATTCCATTCTGTTACTTATTTATGCATTTACCTTGGATTTATTATTGCTTTATCGTTAATTTAGCTAACCTATCGAGGTGGGAAGATAGGTTCCATCATGACCGAATTTTGAGTCGTGACAAGTTGATATAAGAGCACTGGGTCTGTAGGTCCCACTATATACAAACTAAGTTTAGTTGAGTCTCGCATATAAGTGCGGAGACATCCGTCACTTATCCTCGAGAGGTTATGGAACTCTAGGAAAATTTTCCTTCATTCCTTCATCTCTATCTAGCCTGGTTGGTGTATGTATGCTGAGTTCTTGTATGTTTTGTTTGATAGATGGTGAGGACCCGAGCTAGGCGTAGGGATAGGGAAGCAACCCCAGTGAGAGGTCATAGAAGAGTTGCATCCCCCGAACCAATCGTCAAGAAAGAGAAGGGATAGTCCCCTTCTAAATATGTGGCAACTTTGTTACTACAGGACGAGTTCTTGGGGCATTAGAAGGCATGAAACATGGTAGTATAACTCAGGGTCCACAAGCTAGGGATGGGGTAGAGACTCCAGATTAGCAGATTATTCCAAGGGTACACGATCCTGTGGGCCACCCACCACTAATTCCAGTTCATGTGGAGAAGCCACCGATTGCTCACAGAGTTCATGAGATATAGATTTCGGGCATTGGGACTATGGGTACATTCATACAAGATATATCTGATGATCAGCAGAGGAGGTATGAGAGGTTGCGCAAGATAGACCTGCCATAATTTCAAGATGGGTAGGATGAGAACCCATATAAGCTTTTGACTACATGTCACGAGTTGTTACAGAGTATGGGGTTGGTACATATGCATAGGGTAGATTATATAGTTTTACAGTTTCGAGAAAAGCCAGACAGTGGTAGTATTCTTATGTTAATTCCATACCAGTTGGTTTTTCTCTCTTGACTTGGGAGATATTTTTCCGGACTTCTGTTGATAGATATGTACCTTGGAGCATGAGGGATGACCTTCACCGCTAATTTGATGAGTTAGAGCAGGGTAATATGTCAGCAGACGAGTATGTACCCTGTTTTTACGAGCTATCTAGACATGACTTGGACGTCTTGCCTAATAAGATAGAGAAGATAGGCAAGTTTATGAAGGGGTTGATTCATCCTCTTAAGGTATTAGTATTTTTATCCTCCTAATTTAAAAGAGCCACCTTGCAGAGTATGATCGAGACTGCTACAGGTTTTGATCAGTTGCATAGGGATCAAATCAATGATAATAAGGGTAAAAAGTCTTATTCCTTTGATCATCCCTTAGGTGCCTCATTTGGAGAAAAGGATGCATTTCAGTGCCATAGACATTTCTACTGTCGAGTCCTACGCCTGGAAACATTAAAGGTTTTTAGTTCTAGTCTGATAGTTTAGAGTGCATCTAGCCCATCACCAAGTCATTATGAGTCTAATAAGAAAGGATTGGGCAGAGGTGGCCATTCGGGTTATCATAGTTCTTCTCATCAGTCTTCAACTCCTAAATCTTATTACAGATGTGGTGACACGAGACATATTATGATACATTGTCCCCTTTGGGTGTCGAGGGTGACACCACTGGCTTCGTATGATTTTAATGCTCCAGCTATAGCACATATACCCCCGGTTAGAGGTACAAGGGATGTGAAGGTAGGTAAAGGTGCACATCACCGCTGGCAGAGGTTCAATTGTACCTACGAACTTAAGGCTCTGATACCAACTTGTCATACCCTGAAATCGGACGTGACGATGCCTACCTTCTCAAACTCGATAGGTCATCCAAAAATAAAAATTGATCTAAATGCAAAAGTAAAATAAAAAATGCCTCGGTCTGTCCAATCAATAATTTAAACCTCCGGTAAGAGCCTCAGACTGTCTATTAACAACTTGGACCTCTATTACGGGTCTCGAACTGTCCATCCAAATCATCCCCCATAGCTCATAAGGCATAATACAAGTCTCATATTCAAATATCACCAAGTGAGCAATTTATCATGTACAAATCATGGGAATATCATAATTATGGATTTCAAATCAATGGCATAGGCCTCACATGGGCATTTAGTAACAAGAATAGATGTTCTATCTCAATTTCGCCTCATAGGCATCACAAATTTTAATATAAGGTTATCAATAATTCATCAAGGGAAATTTAATCAACAAGTATATAATTAGACCTCAATTCTTCATCAAGATATTATTTCCAACTACATAAGTCAAATCAAGCAATTCACAAAACAAATCAAGTATGGATACGATTCAACAATTTCTTCAAGTGTCCAAATTATTTCAACTTGTTCATTTTAGGCCCAACATGCTTAATAATATTAACCCCGAATATCACCTAGCTAGCTGATTTTGTTGATCCACTTTTCTTTTCTCAACTTGCTTGCTTTGAATCATTTTTAGATGGGGTTTGCCTTGTTTTCTTTATCTGCATAATCTAATCCTCTTCTTATACAATGTACTTTGTTTTTTGTGGATGTGTTTCAATAAATATCTTAAGGTTAGAAGTTTGAGTGATTTTTGAGCTTTTTCCTTCATTAATATTTGCTTGCTCTTCTCTGTTCACTTTCCTATTAACCTCCACTTCTTTGTTTCTTTCATTGGGAGGACTACATTTTTATTGTGCATGATCATCTAATGTGTTACTTTTTTCTTCTTTGCCATTGTTTGATTAGGCAGTATCCTTGAAGCTAATGATGCCTTTTACCTTCAACCTCCTATACTACTTTATTTCTCTTCTGCTTCTGCTTTTGTTCTTCCATTTTCTTTGTTCCTTCTCCATATCTTGTTTTTCCTTCATCCTGTATTTTTCGCAAAATGCCTCTTTTAGGTTATTATTATTATTATTATTTTTAGGGGAAGGGGGGAGGGGGGGAGCTTCCCTAGCTCTTTATTTATTTGTTGTGCATTATTGGCTCCTTCTTAGTAAAATATTTTTCTCCATTCTCTTCATTACCTTTCTCCTCAATATTCTGATCCATTTTCTTTTTTTGAGCAGCCCACTTACATTGAATTATTAGAAAGTGGCCTAATCTTTTACAATGCTTATAGCATTTTGAACATTCTCATACTCAATTTTTTAATATAATATCTTTTTTAGATGGGATCCCGCTCTTTTTAATTTGTTTCAACCCAAATAGATTCCCTTTGAGGTTTCATTAAATCAATTTTCACTTCAACTTTTGCCAAACTAGGCCTATATTTGAAAGTCATTGCTATATTCATCAAAAGATGTACTCTCATAGATTCAAGAATTTGCCTCCCTATAACGAATTACTTAAATGGAAGGGAGTGCTTGTATGAGGACCTATTTTCACCTTATTTCTGGTCAGAAGTTTTTCAATAAAGGTAGATGTGATGGTGTCCATTCGAGGTCTTTCGTTTAAGGAATTTCTTGACTATAGTGAATTGTCAATCCTTAACCATAATAGTCAATTGTGTTGAAGATGATAATGAGTATGCCACTGTGGGTGGTGTCTCGCTTGAACTGCGTCCATGCACATCGGAGTCGGATTCAAAGTCGTAAGGTTGGTGAAAGAAGTTATGTATTTCGAGCTATTGAGTTGCTAGGGTTGAAACTTGAAAGCCGTTGATTTCCAATTGAGCATGGAGGAGTTTCACCATTCGATGAAGCCATGACAGTGGTGCACAAAGCGGAGAAGACATAATTATATAGTAACAGTCCAACTTGAAGTGAGAGAGTTTGTAATTTTAGGAAAGCCATCAATTTCAATGACCCTTTTGAACTAGACCTCATTATATGGAAGTCTTGTTCACTACTGAAATTCATAAACAAATTGTATTATTGTACGCCCCAATCTGACATTTCCTTTAATTAGAAAGAGCTCTTTAAAGATCTAATTTGTCAATTTCTGACCTGACTTTAAGACCCACCATAAATTAATTTGTGTTCCTCAGTCACTATACCATAGTAGTCTTTTGCTTCAAAAGATCACTATTGACAAGCTAATACGCGTGGTTCTTTGAGTTTTAACTTTTCCGTATGCATGCAAGAGTTTTAACTAAACCTGTCAGCCGATCCGGGTCACATCGGAAAATCAGCCCATTTTAACCGGATCATATCGGATCGTCTGGGCCGGACCAGTTCGATTTTGATCAAAATGGACCTGATCGGATCGGCCTATATATCCTGTATATATAGTATATATTTTTAGCATATTTAGTATATATCTTAATATATAATATATATATCTCGTATATATAGTATATATCTTGTATATATATAGTATATATAACTTCAGCATATTTAGTATATGCCGTTAGTATATAGAATATATATTTAGTAGATATCCTTAGTATGTTTCGTTAGTTTATAAATATATCGTTAGTATATAATATATATCTAAGTTAAAGGAAAAAACTAGTTGTAAGTTGGTGAAACTTTGAATGGTCATAACTTTGCGTTCTGATGTCCGTTATAGTCGATATTTTTTATTTCACATATTTTTTCAATATCTAGCCGTTCGCGGTTTGGCCGAGCCAATTTTTTTTTAAAAAAACACTTTTATCCCATTTAAATAATATTTTTCCCAATTCAGTACAAATCATAATTCATTTCATGATAATTCGTTGTTAATATGTCTAATATATCTTTAAATATAATATATA
>JBDJHY010265101.1:0-10446 GCA_039654485.1 Withania somnifera
TCCGTAGTTCACATACTTGTTATCGAGTGATTAAGGTAGGTGTATCCTTAATTGCTTGGAGAGAATTTTGGCTCAGAATCGATCAGAAGAACCTTCATTTATGGGTGTATCAAATAGTTGCTTGTTTCTATCGATTCTTTGGAATTCAATTGCATAAGTTTTCATATTGAATTCCGCATATCTTTTACATTTTGTTCTTCTACCTCTTCTTTCCATCTTTGACCTCATAGACCGTAATGTGGGCCGTATCATTTGTAGTGGGAGGTGCGATTGTGGAAAGTAAGGGAAGTGAATTTGGTTCACTTGGGATGAATGGTCATGTATTTGGAAAGTGGGGTTTAGGTAAGCTTGGGGTGTTTTTTGAGTATCAAACGAATGAGTCCTCCTTATAATGTCTCTCCTTTTTAGCTCCAACCTATCCATATCCATAGGCAATGAGAATGATCTTGTTATATCTTTTAACCCTCTCCTAGATCCTATATACCTTTGACTTCTAGGCTCAACTAATACCTCCGATTCTCCTTGATGTGAATGAGACATAGCACAAGACAAGGAAGAATATCTATCCTCACTACCTCCCATTTCACCCCCATATCCCTCTGAGGTCTTGTAGGACCTTTGAAGGAACGTAGTGTACCTTACATTGTCCTTAAAACCATATAGTGAAGTATATGGACCTTCCTCTTCACCACCATACTCATAACCATACTTTTCTACTCCATCGTCTTCTCCATAAGACCTATAGAACTCCTCAACTTCACCTTCACTTGTAATGACCCTCATTCATTTATGATAAATACGTGACATTTTTCATTCTAGAGCATTTCAGTAGTTACCCCAAGTCATTTATGACTTACGGGGACCGAAAGATTGGATTCCTGGCGACTCAGTTGAGAAATATCTCAAATTCCCTGTTTTAGAGCCTAAAACTAAGTACTCCTTACCTAAAGTCAATTTTCCTTCAAGAAGATCTTGGAATTTAATTTTGACAGTTCTGTTAGCTCCAAAATTCCAAAAAAAGTCGAGATTGACCTTAAGTTTATGTTTTTGATATTTCGTTTGCAAGTTACACTAATTTGTGGATTCTAGTTAAGTTTAAAGCCTAAAGTGGAGCTGGGGGTGGTATTTTAGTGTTCAGAGTGTCAGATCAGAATTTTGACTCTTCCATCAGCTCTGAAATGGTGAATTTAGGCTAGTTTGACCCTTGGTACACTTTCTAAGGTGTTCATGCTAGATTTGAGCTGTTTTGTGGAAAGTTGGAAATTTTCTAGTCTTGGTTAAAGCTTTGTAGTGGGGTACTTTTTGGTAAAACAACCTATGATGTAAATTTCATTAATTTTGTTGAGTCCAAAATATGTTTTTCACTCAAAATGAATATTTGGTTTGTTAAATTTGGACTCCATTTTAATACTGAAACCCCAGTTGGAAAACCTAAAAATCTGCAGCAAAAGCTTGCAACTGATCTCGTCATGAGCTTCTATACTTAGTTTTTAAGGGCGCAACATGACCTCCTAGATTCTATACTTAGTTTTTTGAGAGATCACCTTGGCTATCTCACCTAATCGAGCTCATCTCGGTATCACTTTGTCTTAGCCACTTTGTCACCTCATCACTTCATCTTAGCTCGTCAATATTTCATCTCAGCTCGTCATCACTTCATCTCAGCTCGTTATCACTTCATCTCAGCTCGTTATCACATCTCTCATATTGTTACTACTTTGTCTTAGCTCATCATCACTTTATCTTAGTCACCTCGTCATCTCAGCTCGGCACTCAACACGGCATGACTTCACCTCAGCTTTCATACATAGTTTTTTTTCTAGAAATTTCAGAAGTGGCCCAGGGACTTTCTTAGGCCCTGGCCCATCCAACAAGATGGCAGTATATAATGTACTAAACTCCCCCAACTTCTTATTTCAGAAATAATATTCCATTCCGATAAGTTTTTGGAGTGGAAACTTCCTCTAAAATAGAATGTCAAGGGCAAAAAAAAAAAAATCCTGAATCATTGTTCTTCAATTCTTCCATGTTTTTTGTAAGTTTTCTCCCCTTTCTACCCTTGAATTTCTTAGTTTCCACCATTAATGTCTCTAAGCCTTGAAATTGATAAAATCATATCCTAATCTATATATTTTCAAGTAATTCGTCATTAGTTGAGTATACATTGTTCCTAGTATCAATTATACGTTGAAATTCCAACGTTAAATCCATAAAGATTGAATCTTTGACCCCATTAGGGTCAAATCTTCTTGGGCCGTTTTGAAGCCCTTCTCACACTCGAACTGTGCTCAATTTTGGAGAACGGGTTTTTGGTAATATTGGGAACCCCGTGGAGAATTTTATTTTCAATTCCGAAAAGTGGGACCTTCAAATCCGTTATAGGCCTGATTTTAGGCCTAATTTGGAACTTAGCATAAATTATACAGTTAGACTCGTTTTAACATATAGAATACTTTGAAGTAAGTTTCATATCATTTGGATATCTATTGATATTAGTAGGAGTACTATTTGTGAACTTGCAGCGCTTTATCGCCGGATGACAAGTAGGCTCTGTGGGGCTATTCTGGGCTTATAGCTTTAATAACTGTACTAAATAGTATCCGTTGGTTAGGTAGCTAGGTGGTTATAGTATTTTTTTACCTTTATTTCATCCGTTTCGTGTTGTATATATATTTTTGACATACGATTTATATGGTCCCTATGACTTAGGAGTTGTCCAGTGATACCAGTACAGGGCATAGGAAGTAGTTATTACATGATCATACAGATGTATATATTTTTTTCTGTATTGTGCATTCATGACACGAGAGGTTGGGCCTTTAGCTCTGATGAGAGTGCATTGGGGCTAAGCCAGTATCACCACCTGAGTATTGAGCCACGATGGCTAGTGTCTGGTTTTAATAATAGTAACAGACAAGGATAATAACTAATACATTGTAATATTCTAAAAATAATATAAGTTATAACCTTTTAACTATTTTATACTCGACATTGTATCAAGCACCCAATAATACTATTTTTACTTGTTTTAGCTCGGGCTTTACATACTGGCACCGAAAAATATCATTTGACTAATAAATGCTGGGACCTCGCACTTGAGTCTGTCGTCGTACAATAGTTAGTACAACTTTTTGACATTTATCACATTAGATGGTTATGGAGACATTGATGATACAGCTTCCTTGAGGACTTTTGGTGATACTATGATATATAGGCATAGAACACCATGACTTGCCGAGTATGGCTTGATGATGTTATCAATATGAGACTTTTGTTGCTAGACTATGAGACCCTTAAGGCTATGAGGTTTGGGATGTGAGTTTATGATAATGTTAGAGATTATACGTGGTGACATACCTCGATGGACATTGCCTCCGAGCTTTCACTCGACACGGAGGGGGCTATAGGATAGAGGAGAGCTATACCGGGAATAATTAGGTTAGCCTTCCATGGGTTCTGCCTATGGGTACCGGAAGGGATGCGTACATGGGAGTGGTTTATGTTATTGTATTTACTTTTCTGCACTTATCTTCTTCAATGTACCTTGGCTGAGATGTAAGGCCTATGGTTATTGTTGATTTATTATATTGTTGATTTACTGCTTAGTTATGGTAGTGTACTTCTAAGACTTACTGTTTATGTCAGTTGTTGTGTGTGGTACTCTCCTATCAGTTTTCCATTATACTTCAGGTTACCGGTATGCTGTCCATATTCTCCTCCTGGCTTTTTTTCTCCCTACTATTGTTATTATTATTCACATATATTATTGCATGGATTTCGGGTACATTTTTCTTCATTGCCTGAGATCCTGTTATGTGATTAGCTAGCGATATCTGTTCTATTTATTACTTGATTCTTATGTTAGTAGATAGCTTCCATGGTGTACTATTTATTTCCTTGACCATATTTATTGTATTCCATTATTTATTGGTTTTATTTCTGAATGTTCCTAGTGGGCCCTCGAAGCCTACTGGGTACGGGTTGCTTCAGCAGCTTGTTGTCATACTACACTTGCACATGTACATATCCGAGTATAGGTGCCCAACCTTGATTACAGATAGTTTTCGTGCAGATTACATTGATTTTCAGAGATGCAGGGTGATCTTGGCGTCCGACTTTTCCTGCTTCTCTTCAGCACCTCTTTTTATCTCCATGTATTTTCGAAGATATAGCTGTATTAGACATTTTGACTCCTTGTTCTGTATTTAGTGGTTTGTATTACACTAATACAGGGTTTTGGGCATTTATTTTGATTTTTTATGCTTCCACTTTATTCATACATATACTTTTATTAAAATTGTTCTTTTGCCTTTGATATAGTACTCCCCCGCTTCGGCTACGGACTACAGGATTTGGTTATCCTACTGGTAGTATAGTAGGTGCCATCATGATCTTCAAAATCGGGTCATGACACCACGGAGCCTACCTGTCGTCCGACGATTAGCATGCTTCAATTGCAAGTATCAACCCAACTAATAGCAAACGGCCTCCAACGGCTCTAAAACTGGTGAAATAAGAATCCATGGATCAGTACGAGTATAACGGTACTATTTAAACTAAACTATGGATTGGGATGACATTAGGCCTAAAATGGGCCCTGCTAGCCTAAACCAATACAAACTTCACCACGAGGGCCTTTACATTACCATGATCACCAGAAAACCATGCTCCAAAAATGAGCACAACTCAAGTGCGGGAGGGCCTTAAAACCACCCTACAATGATTTGATTAAAAGTACAAAATGTTGCACAACCTCAAAAGGCTAAAACGGAAAGAATATGCACCAAAATTTAAAGGAAACTTGATAACAAAGTGAAATTCAACTAAATGCACCAGAAACGGACAACAATTAGACTAAAAATTAAGGAAAAATGTATCAAGCTTAACTAAGGCAAAGAATGGTCAAATCCACCATTTTTTTATGGAAATTATGTAGGGAAAAAGCTTATCAACGAGGAGGAGAGCAAGGGAAAACTTGGGTGAACTTCCTCCAAGTTTTTTTATGAATTCCTACACTAACTTCACCACTGGAACGGAGAGAAATGAAGAAATATTTGTTGTGAAATGATGAAGATCATGGAGGAAGTTTATATAATGCCATGTCGCGACTTTTCACGATCGCATGGCAAATGGGTCGTGAATTATCGAGATCGGATGAAAAATGGATCACGATCGTGTAAAGAAAAGGATTTTGGGAATCGCGATCACGTAGGCAATGTCTGTGCCTGCGAAGAAAGGAGGAACGGAAGGCATTACGAACTCATAAGGAAACATGGGGATTGTGATGAAAAGGGGGAAATAGTGCTTCACGGTCACATAAGGAAATCTCCGCCATCATGATGAACGAATAAGTTTACACCAGGTACAGGTTTTGAAAGCAAGATAGCAATGAAAGAATAGTCTCCGAACACCACTCGAAATGCGTTCGGAGTCAATGCAAATGAACTATGCATGCGCACCTAAAATGATATTTTGGACTGAATACGCAGTCAAAATTGAGATACGAGGTCATTAGGAAAAATATATACCAATTCAAGACTTAGGACTAAAAGACTAAAAACTCTAACCAACACCTTGAAAATGCATTGGAGACACCGAAAAACAAACCAACATCCGTACTAGCCTAAAATCGCCCTTCTAGATCTGATGGAAGTGCCAGAATTCCATTTCAAAACTCCGATCACCACGCACTAACTCTAGGCTAATTCTCAACTCAAAATGAACTGAATTTCTACAAAATAGCTCAAACTCAAAATAAAAATCCCGGAACATGAACTAATGGTCCCACTAGACTAAAGTCGGCATTTTGGAGCTAATAGAACTATCAGAATTCGATCCCGGGATTATTTAGAAGGAAAGTTGATTAAAGCTAGTCTAGTCACTAAAATAGACAATGTGAGATAACTCTAGACTGCATCGTTAGGGAGCTGAACTACCGGTATCAGAAGTCCATAAATGACTTGGGGAAGCTACTGGAAAGCTCCAGAACACAAGATAATGCATAAAACACCTAAATGACCGTAATGCTCATTACAAGTACCAACCTAGAAATCCCAACCAATAATGGTTAATTAGTACAATTATTTTCCATATAAGCCAAGTCTAAGATAGGTAAGCCATAACCTACCTTCCCTCTGAAGATATTCCAAAAATACACAAACCAGATAGGCAATCACAAAACTAGAAAAATAATATTCTACATACTAAAATGAGTCAAATTATACTCATAAACTATAAAAATAGTCGGAGTCAAACTGGACCTACAGGCCCGCAAACCCAAAACTCTGAACACAAGGTATCAAAATGTTCCCCACATTGTAGGAACTTCTACCTAAAAATTGGAACTAAGATAAGGAAGAAATAAGCTAGAAACAATGGATAAAAGTGGAGAACCAACATTAAAAAATTGGGAAATTATGGATGAAATTTGAAGAAATTAAAGTGGAAAGTTACCAATATTTTTTTATAATCGAAGAAAAGTAGTTTCCAACGTCACCCAAGGTCACATGCAAAGACCCAAGAATTTTTAAGCTCAACAATGGTCTTTTGGATGAAGAATAATGAGAAAATGAGCTAAAATTGGGATTTTAGAAGTTTAAATAGTTGGGGCAAATTGCTTTGCACAATGCGACACTTTGCATCGGGAACTAGAAGCACAAGGATGAAAGTCATCGTGATCGCAAATTGGGGACCATGACTGTGAAGGAGAATTTCTTTGTTAGTTGTCCATTCAACCTACTTGCATTGACAACGAACTGGTTGTGTTCGCAAAGAACACAATCAAAGACCCTTCACGATCGCGAAGTATAAGGGACCTGGCACCAGATGACAGCAAAATTAGCTATTTCACGTAACTTTAAATGATGGTTCAGGATAAGTTTGGAACCCAATGAATACAAACCAAATATGCTACCTACATGAAAATGAAATTCTGGACTTAATGATGTAGACGAAATTCTTAACCGAAGTTTTGACAAAATGTTAACCAATGCGTCTGCTACCATGTTTGCCTTTCTCAGATGATACAAGATAGAAATATTGTAGTCCTTCAGCAACTCAATCCACCTCCACTTGCGAGCATTAAGCTCCCTCTAATTCATTATGTACTGAAGACTACGGTGATTAATGAAAATCTTACAATGGACTCATACAAAGAGTGGCGCCAAATACTGAGCGCGAAGACTACCACCGCCAACTCTAAGTCATGGGTGGGGTAGTTGCACTCCTGAACCTTAGGTTGTCTAGAAGTATAAGAAATAACATAATCCTTCTACATCAAAACAAAACAAATTCCCACACCGAAAGCATCACAATAAATCACAAAACTTTGATCCTCAATCGGTTAAGTCAACACAGTAGCAAAAATCAAGATAGTCTTAAGCCTCTAAAAACAAGTCTCACACTCATCTGACCACTAGAAAGGAACATCATTTCTAGTCAATCTAGTCAACGGTGTTGCTATGAAAGAGAACTGCTTAATAAAACAGTGGTAGTAACCAAAAATCCCAACAAAGCTACAAAGCTCAGTAGGAGTAGTCGATCTGGGAAAATCAGAAATAGCTGCAACCTTTCGGATACACTGTAATACCCTTTTTCAACATCATATGTCCAAGCAATGCAAAAGATTCATAAAAAAACTCACACTTTGAGAACTTGGCATAAAACTAAGGATCTCTCAAAGTCTAAAGAATACTCTGCAAATGACGTTATGATCCTTTCTACTCCTTGAATACACCAAAATATCATCAATGAATACAATAACAAAGGAATCAATATAAGGAATGAACACATGGTTCATCAAGTCCAAAAAGGCTTCGGATGGATTAGTCAATCCAAAAGACATCACAAGGAACTCATAATTACCATAGCGTATCCTAAATGCTATTTTTGGGATATCCTCAGTCCGGATCCTCAACTGATGGTAACCCAATCTCAAATCAATATTAGAAAAGATGGAAGAACCTTCAAACTAGCCAGATAAATCATCAATGCAAGGCATAGGATACTTATTCTTCAAGAAAACACCATTAAGCTGTCTATAATCAATACACCTACGATGGAACCATCTTTATTCTTCACAAACAGAACAGAAGCACCCTAAGAAAAGACACTTGGCCAAATAAACCCTTATCTAACAGATCCTGAAGCTTAGTCTTGAGCCGTCTCAAATCAGCAGGTGTTATACGATAGGAAGAAATGGAAATGGGCATGGTGCCTTCTATAACTCAATAAAAAATTTGATGTCTTGCTCAGGTGGTAGGTCAGGGAGGTCTGTCGAAAACACATCGGCAAACTCACTAACAATAAGTACTGACTCGGGAGGGGAAGAGTCAACACTAACAACTCTAACATATGAAAGATAAGCCAAGAAACCACAAGAGAATAATCAACTATACTAAATACAAGAAATGATCCACGTCGGTATGCGACAAACTAAACCCTGCCTCACAATCGAGGATGCACCAAGAACAACTAAGGTCATGATCTTGGAATGAAAATCCATGACGTCTCTATGAGTGGATAACCAGTCCATGCCTAGCATCACATCATAATCAACAATAGACAACAATATCAGACCAGCCCAAGTCTCAAAATCCCCAAAAATCATATAACAGGATCTCAATACATGATCCACTACTGAAGAATTACCTATTGGGGTGGAGACCAGTAGGCATCATTGGCCGACTGGGCCCATAAAGAAAAGTATTAAATAAATAAATAATGAAAAACATGTCACAGAATCCATGAGATAGAGCAAACATGGAAAAACTAATAAGAAGGATATAGACAGGTAGATACCCAAGAAAGCTAGCTAACAATATCAAAGATTTAGAAAATGCAAAGGTGAGAATGTACCTGAATCCATGATCTGCACATAAGAAATAAATAAATATAATGGAGGTGGTGGTATACCTGTAATCAAATAATGAAAAAAGGAAAAAAGGGATAACTATAAACAAGTATAGAAAACAATGTAAAACATGAAAGGATCTCGACGGGTATATCCAGCAAGTAACAGTAATCAGTATAATAATAGTAAAGGAAAATCCTAATAGCCTCACACACGACCAAGAGATACAAACAAGTGAATGCAAACCCTCCGGCTTCCCATACAACTAGAGAGTACAACTAGATAACAGAACTCAAGGATAGAATATGAAGAATAATATGATATGATGTCAGTAAAAATGTGCATGATCCTCCTCTCGTACCCATAGGTCAAGAAGGAAGGACCTATAGATAAGATTTCACTATATACCTTTACTCCCCCGTATACCCTTATTTGGTCACAGACTAGCCCAGAACGGCAAGGTCCATGGATATCTTCACCATATACTATCTCAATATCTCATTATTGCCTGGAATTCACTGATTCCAAATAAGTATAACTCAATATCATTGCTCAACCTTTAGCGGTTTAAATCATTATAGCTCAATATCATTATTTGACCTTCACTAAGTCCAATAATATCTCAAAAATAGTGGTTTTATTTTCATTTATCCTTTTATCATTGAAAACAAGTAAAATCATCATTTAAGACCCTTTTTAGTATCATAATACTGAAAACATGCCCACGAGGCCATGCAACATTTCAAATCAGCGATGTTGGGCTCTTTTCCATAAAATAGTAAAAACTAATGCATAAAGTCAGTTTTCATGATAATGCCATGCACAACCACATACAATAGCTCAAACAAGTCTTTTCGGCCCTATATAGGCTCGATAAATACAACAATCTAGAAAACAACTAGTGAATGTACGGGACTCATTGGCACTCTCAATAATCCACAATCTATGTTCTAAAGTCTATAAAGACCAAACAAGGTCACAAGGTAATCAATAATCGTAATGCAACACCAAAGCTTAATCAAGAAGCACACTAAAGAAGTAGATGGGGTCAAAGTGTACCAAAACTAAAAAAAACTCAATCTAGGGATAGCTAATTACTACTATTATTTCAAAGACAAACTCAATGTCATATTAGTAAGTCATGGCCTACCTGGCGTCTGAAGATAAGCTCCAATGGATTTGAAAATGCTCTTATAATCACGAAACTAGCAAAATAATAATCTACACATTAATATGAGTCAAATGATACCTATAAAGCTATAATTACATTCCGGTCAAAATTCGAGTCAAATGGACCTACGAATTCATGAACCCAAAATTCCAAATATATATATATATATATATATATCAAAATATTTCGCACGTTGTAGGAACATCAAACACAAAATTTAGAGTTAAGACGAGCAAGAAACGATCTAAAATTAATGAGTTAACGTAAAAAATAAACTTGGTTAAATTCAGGAATTTTGAATGAAATTTGAGTAGAAAATTACAACTAATTGAAGAATAAATGAAGAAATATTTTTTTTTTTAAACACATCCACTAGGCATGGTGCCTAGGTTATTTTATAAATATATAAAATAATAGCTCATGG
>JBDJHY010265122.1:0-10446 GCA_039654485.1 Withania somnifera
AATTTATATATTTTTACATTTTTCTTTTAATGATTTATTGTGATTATTCCATGTCTATGTGGAACTAATTCTTCTCGTTCTAGGATTATGGTACAATCTAGCAAGATGATTATTTAATTATATATTATTTGATATGCGAGATTTATCATATAATTGGTCTTATGTTTCTATTCGTAGTATCTTAGTGCTTCGTGACCACTAAGATAAATTTATAACCCCGAAAGTAAACTGATTGGGAATCTAAAAGGTAGAACGAGAAATGTAAGACGAGATCTTGTACTTAGTTATCCTCTCTTAGTTCATTATCGGAAGATAACTATTATGCAACTAGACTAAATAATCACAACACAAGTCAATCTAAGTAGTTGTGAGGTAATATAGATAGGTGAGTATTGGATAATCATTCACTACTCATATATTAAACCCCGAAACCAACAATTAGATAAATCAAGTTAATTAATTCAATGAATTAAATATGATTGCTAGAAAATCCATAATCCTAGTTAGATTCATTCATTAAATATAGTAAAAATATATTTTTCTCTATATTAATTATTTATTAGTAAATTTTATTAGTCTTAGTCTAATTAAATTCACAATTATATCTCTGGAAACTTTCTACTTAAATAACTAATTAAAATCAGTTTAATTTAGTTAAACAGTTAATTTATCAAGTCCTTGTGGGTTCGACATCCGACTCGCAAGAGCCATTATATTACTTATACGATCACATACACTGGTGTGTGCATTAGGACGCAACACCTTTCGCCGCACTTAGTAGTTATTATTGTAGTTTCTCCCTTTTCTATTATTCATTGTGTGCTATTGCCTTATTTGCATATGATCGATCTTTACCTTGCATTTTTCCTTATCGGCCTATGATACCTATTGAATACCTGTTGTTTCTGGTACTTATGATACACTTCTGCATCATTTGGTGATGCAGATCTTGGTACAAGTCAGCAAAATGGACGTGATCATGCGAGTTATTTGGTGTTGTTTCACGAGATACGGCTAGCAGTCAAAGTTCATGCTGTCCTATTTCTTTTTTCCATAAGATTCTCCCTATTTGGATTCTAGACGATTGGTTTGTATTTTTTCCCCATTGTGGGTTGTATTTTGTACTATTATTTATATAGATGCTCGACATCCATGCTAATAAGTTCTAGGGAAGTTGCTTTCTATTATGTAGTTCTATTTTTTCTTTTTCCCTTTCTCTTCTATTTTGGGAATTTGATACTAGTCCTTCCCAACTTGTTTTGGGCTAGGGGTAGGATTGTCTGCAGGTGGGATATAGACTCCCTCACAACTTGATTTTTAAGTCATGACAGAGTGGTATCAAAGATCTATGTTCAGCAGTGTCTCTAGATGTAGGAGCAAGTCCCTGGTAGAGTGTCACAGATCGGCACTTAGATGTCTATATCATATATTTGGGAGGCTACAAGGAACTCCTTAGGAAAGACCCTCACTTCTTGACTCTTTGCATGCGTAGTATTGTCATCATCTTTATTATCATCTTATTTAAGTCCATTCCCTTTAGATGACTAGGAAGAGTCCCTCGATGGGCAATAATGAGGTTCCTGCGTATATTCCTAGAGTTTCAGAGTCCAAATTATGTATCAAGGGACCACCTCATCAATCACATATTTTGGGATTCATTCAGGATCCAGTAGGAGTTACTATTTCACTAGTTATTTCGGGCGCCAAAGTTCAAACGGGATTACTAATGGGTGCTTCAGTGGAAGCATCAAATTATCTCTTGGGGATATCATAGGTAAGAAGGAAGCCAATGCCTCATATGAGGAAGTGTTTGTTGGCTTCTAGTAGAGGTCTCATCTATCTGGACCTACGTAGATAGATTTGATTGGGCAGCTAGGAGTACCCTCATACGTTATCCTATGAGGTATAGTAGAGTGTTGAGGTTTTTTAGAGGATTGGTTTTCCCTCTCCGATTAGAGATGGTGCAGTTAGTGGCAGTGGGACACACCCTCAAAAATATTTTTAGACAATTGATGGCTTTGGAAAGGGCTTGTCTTGAGGCCTATAGGATTGGTGATTAGGGAGTTCGCCATCCGGTAAGGATCAATAATGTTTCTTCTAGGGATCTCTAAGGTCACTTCATGTGTGCTAAGTTCAGGCATGAGAACAGGGACTGTCCCCTTCTCGGGGCCCTATTATCACATCAAACTTGGTCTGAGTAGCCGGAGTGCAGGTCAGGGTTGTCTTTTTTTGCCTTTGAGTTCTAGGGATATTTTCAATGATACCCAAATTGTGAGTAGATGGTATGATAGACTGAGATTCTAGCTGTATTAGCAGATCTATTTGGGTCAGTCCAGTTAGCCTGCTCAGACCTTTTCTCAATCAGCTGACAAAGGCCAAGGTACTTACAGTAGTTAGCCCATTGCGGATGCTTCTTTAGTTTTGAAGGTATGTGGTATCCAGATTAGTTAGTGGTACTATTCATTCTTGAGCCCGAGGTTGTTAAAAGTGTAGTGAGATGGGTCATTGGGTTAGAGGGTGTCCAAAGTTCCACGCCGTTCAGTCAACAGCAGTTGTAGACCAACTCCAGTTGTCAGTTAGAGCTTGTAGCAGCCTCAGTAGTTAGTTTTTTTCTTGTGGAGGAATTGGGTACCTGGATAGGGAGTGCCCCAATTGTGGATTTTGTTAGTCACTTTGGTTAGCAGAGTCTTCCAGCGGTTTCCTATCTTTGGATTGTGATATAGTGCAGGTTGTTTCAGCTGAGCTACCTTCTAGCTCTATTTATGACATAATTTTATTCTATTTTCTGCTTAGTTAGCTTATGTTGACTTAGGCGTGACTCTAATTTGTTTCTTGATTACTTTATCTATGCTATTTTGAGTAATTTTACCCTTGTTGGTGTTGTGTCATAAAGTTTTTTAGGCCTTGATTTGATCCCTCGGTTGTTTGTATCCCTTGTTTATGTGTTTCCTCGGTGGCACCTAGTGTGTTATTCCTCTTAGATAAGATGGGTCTTGTCTTTTAGCCTAGGAGGTTCCTGTGATTCCTTATTATGTTATGGTCCCTCTGATCCTGTGGTTGAGTTCTCTTCACTTAGGTAGGCCTTACTTTATCTTTAGCTGAAATTTCAGTGCCTTTGTCTTGTCTTACCCTGAGTGGTTGACATTGTTCTTAGGATCCTTTTGGTTCCTGTATGTGAGGAGGAAACTATTTAGTGGTGGATCCTAGCGGTGGTTTTAGATTATACGGCTAGTTTAGCCTGTTGATGTCGTGAGGTAGTGGAGTTGAGCCTTATGTTGATAGGTGGTTTTGGTGATTTTTTTGGGCATGGGAAGTTTACCCTGTTCTCTGTAGATACTAGATCGTTGTACCATGATCGTACCTTAGCCGTGATTATTTTACCTCGGTAGGGTGATGGGATCTTTAGGCCCTTACCGATTGAGATTTGTCTTATATTTAGGCCAGGCAGTTAGTTCCTCAATTGTGCTTCTTAGCATTATATTTTTGATGTATTCTTCATTATTGTAGGTAGATGCCCTGTTGTCAGATGGTAACCTTATTCCGACCACTATTTGCTCGATAGCTCTAATTTGTGACCCAAGTTACCCATGACTTCTATTGGCCTGTCTTTGAAAACTAGAGTAGGTAGCTCATGTAAGTAAATGGCTCACTCCTTTTGTTTGATTTCCCTCATTTATGGATTGGTTTTCAAAGAGCTATATTTATCCTTCACTATGTCTAGTTTAAATGATGTTTCAGCTCTTGCTTCTTTGTTCCCTTGGTCATGTTTGCTAGTGGTTAGGCTCTATGCTCATAGGCATATAACTATTCTGGTAGGAATTAGTGATCCTTTAGTGGCACATCGAGGTTTTGTTATTCCAAAGGATTTCATACGTCAAGTTATGTGCTACATTTCCAAGCTTAGTTGGTAGATACAACTCTGCAGGCTTGGTCTTTGTGAGTAGATATGATTTGGTTTCTGCTAAGATTTCTTGTGTTGGGACTAGTTATTGGCTTATATTGAATTTGCAATTCATCATCATGGACGTGTTTCCCATATGGGAGTGGGGAGGCTCTCAGATTCTGAGTTATGGATTCAGGAATTTATAAGTAGTTGGAATTCATCCTTGTTCTTGATTTTGTGATGAACATTTGCTTCGCATATTGGGTTTTGGTTAGCTCAATGACTTCGTCTATTATACTATATTATAAATGAGAAGATGGTAGTCAATATTATAGTTGTGACCCAAGGTTATTGACTGCATGTGAGTAGTATGACAGAATGCCTTGGGATGATCTCTCTTTTGAGTTTCAGATGTCTTCTTGGCTTGATTCCGAGTTGATTTCAGGTTGGTGGGTTAATTTTGATGATCGAGGTTTATATTTTCACTCAGATTTCCATCTCTAGGTCATAAGTAGGGTTAGCCTTGTAGGCAAGGTCAACTTCCATTTGAGGCCTGGCATTGTACCAGTTGCTTTGGAATTCTTGACTTTGTGACGTTATTAGTCGACTGTACCTTTAGAGGTCGTAATCTTAGGATATCTCCTATGGGGTTTGGTTAGGTTTTGATTGTGTGTTATGGATGGACACTTGTTTTTGTGGTTCCAAAGTTGATGGCCTTCTTTAGACTATTCTTCATGAAGCCTATTGTACCGAATATTCTTTACACCTATGCATAGAGAAGATGTGCAGAGAGTTTTTCCATTAGGAATGTGCAAGAGCTTTCTCACATACACAGGTTTCTAGTTTTATCATTTCAGACAATGGCACTCAGTTTACTTACCAATTTTGTAGGATAGTACAGTATTGATTTCCATCCACAGACTGACTATAACTAGAGCAGATCATTTGGGTATTTCAAGATATACTACAAGTTTGTGTCCTTGATTTTGGTGGTAGTTGGAGTTGACATTTGTCCTTAGTAGAGTCTTATATGATGATAGTTGTTATTCTATTATTCAGATGGCACAATTTGAGGTTTGGTATGGTAGGTGTTACAAATTGCTGATTAGTTTATATTGTTGTGATGGGACTTGACCTCAGACTTTGGGTTTGATTTGGGATGTTACAAACAGAGTCAAATTTATTCGAGATAGATTACAAATAGCATAGAGTAGATAGAAGCGTTGTGAAGATTGTAGACTTCAACCTTTTGAGTTAGTGTTGGGGACTTAGTGTTTTGCGGATTCATTAAGCAATATGAGATTGCAGAGCAGATTAGTGATGTCTCCTATAGATTTATCCTACCTTATAAGTTGGCATCAATTCACCTTGTTTTCCTCGTCTCCTTGTCTTGTTGTTATATACCATACCCCTCCCATATATTTCATTATGAGTTAGTTTGATTGGACGACCAATTAGTTTGTTTCGAGTAGCTTGAGGCCATTATTCATAAAAGGTGTTAGGCAGCTTAATACAAAGGATACTTTTATTATAAGAGTTCCTTAGGAACGTGGTCCAGTCGAGGAGGCTATATAGTCATGTTAGCTTTGTATTCCTAGTTGTCTCAGATTTCAAGTACCCTTTCCTCCTAACATTCACGGACCAAAGTGGTGGATATTTTAATGGCCCTTGGGTCTAGTTTTAAAATTTCTGCAATTCTTTCGTGTATATATGATTTTTGGTAGTTGCCCCATGTCATTTTTTACTTCTAGGGACCAATAGTGAGGTTCCCTGGCAATTTTATAGCTTGATTCCCTTATATTTATAGCTTCTTCGTACCTTACTCAGCATATACAACCTTAAATCACTTTTTCATAGGTTCTGTCAAGTTCGAAATATCGATTACACAAATATTTCATATATAGGTTGTCGAAATCGGACTCTGATTCCATTTTGAGCCGCAATTACTTAAATTAAGGCTAGCTAAGCACTAATGGGATGGAATTGCATGCCTTGGCCATGATTATGTTAGCTAGGCACCTAGTGTGCATCACGATCACAAGGCTAAGTTCTGTGATTATGATAGGTAAGGAGGCCAGGAGTCGCAATCGCATGGCCTTCCCTGCTATTGCGAGACCGCCTGGCAGGCTTATATAAGATTCTTCTCTTCATTTTCTTAATGAATCTTTTATGGTTTCTTTCAATTTATTCAAATTTCTAGCATTAAATTATTTTTTTAAGTAGGTTTATTATAATTTTAAACCGTGGAATCATTTTTTGAGATTCTACGATCAATTCTACTGGGTAATTTCTTGGTTTCTCTTTAGTTATAAAGTTTATTATATTATATTAACTTTCTAGGCTTGTTTCTATGTTATGATCCATCAAATTGATCCCTATTTTGTACCATGCGATCCATGAGCTATGCTTTATGTTTTGGCATACATTTTTTAATTTTCTAATATATGAGGGTTTACGGACCCATTTTTTATTTTGATTTTGACCTAACTATTTCTATAGCAATACGGGTCTTGGTTTACTCATCTTGATGTATGATTTATGCTTTTCCTAGCTTCATGCAATTTTGAGCTTTATTCGTGATACTTTTGACATTCTATCACACATTTCGAGGTTATCCCTGAAATTCAGGTAGGCTATGACTTACTTCTTTCAGAATGGTTATTTAGTATATTATACACTTGGTAAAATGCGAGCTCAGGGATCAGTTACTAGTTTAGAGCACTGTATAGTTGATGTACTACCCTATAGCTTCTGTTGTTAGCCTTATTGTTTATTATATATCTCTAGGGATATGAGGCCCTACGTGTGTGTTTCATGCTATCTCTGAACGTAGTTGAGGTTGGGAGGGGATTACACTAGTGGTTAGAGCCTAGTAGTTGTCCCTTGGTTTATGTTGGTTGCTTTAGAGGAAATCTAGGCAGGCTGATTATTCTGGGTCTCGATCATATATTGATGTCTTAAAAAGTAATTTGGGCTTTTGGACAGTATGATAATCGGGAAGTGGGTTCTTATCTATTTTATGTATATAGCTGCACTCATCAGAAGTATGGAGTTATTTTCTCACACTACTAAGTTTTATTTTCTTACAATCACTATTATTTTTAGATATTTCCTATGAAACAACAGTTGAATTTTTCTGAGACTTGATTTGCCTTCATGGCTAGACTTGAGTTCTCCGCTAAGATATGATATATGGGCTAAGTCGAGATTTGGAATTTCTTCCTTTATGAGTACGCTCTAGTTGGATTTTTATGAGTTTTCATTTGTACATGAACCAGGGCACTTCCCTAAGGATCCATCACACTAATACAAGGATTATGTATGTGGGATTAAATACCTCTACGGACCCTCCGTCCTAGGTAGATATGCCTGACATACTAGGTATGTGCACAACCTAGGGGAGGGGTGTACAGGAGGAGGAGTGGTACCTAGGGAAAGCTTTATATGGTTCCTTACCGCTGAGGTTACACTCCAGGGAGGGTGCATACGGGCTCTATTAGTTTTTAGCAATCTTTTGCATTGCATTTTTTCCAGTTGTTTGTACTATTTGGGCTTACAGGGGGTTCCCATTGGGTTACTTATATGTTGATGTGCTCTGTTGCTAGCTAGAGTTGTTATGGTTATTTTCCTTGCTATATTTTCAATTGGATTATTTCTTTACTTGTCTAGTATTGTCTTTATGGTTCTTCTTGTGGTGGTTATATTAGAGCTTCAGGTACGTGTCACGTTGTTCATGGTTTGTTTGTGACTTACCCCATTGTGTTCACATACTGATAATAGACATTTCACTGTACTTAGTATTTATTACTATAGTTCCCCCTTTTATGTTGTTCATTGTGTGTTATTGCCCTATTTGCTTATGATCACTCTTTACCTTACTTATGCTTACTTTTTCTCGATTGGCCTATGATGCCTATGAGGTACCTATTGTTTTTGGTACTCACATGACACTTTTACATCTTTTTGTGATGCAGATCTTGGTACGAGTCAGTGATCTGACAGTATTTTATGTCACATATTACACTTAAAACCTGAGAAATAATGCATGTTCTTGAGTAACAAAAGTGTGTTTTAATGAGTTTACATAGTATTTACAGGGTTAAGTCAATATGAGGGAGTTTGGAGAAATTGTACAGAGAAAGGACAAGTTTTGCATAATTAAGAGACATTTCTCCTGTCACCAAAAGGCTCGCATCAACCCATCGTCCAAAAGGAATGTTAATGGATGAGAAGACCCAAACAGATGATATTGTAGGTGGTTCATCTGGAAATAGATAATTCACCTGAATCCATTGTCCAATGAATACTTCACTATATAAATACCAACACCCAAGCGTCTCGAATAGACGTTTTGTCTATTTAAATACAGTTCTCCCAAGTCTTTCACTTGAACAAAAGATCACTGTATAATGGGGGTGACAAACGAAAGACCAAATGGTCCTTCTATCACCAGGCAGTTCGTCTATTGTCTCCCCCAAGCAGCGCGGCAGCCTAATCCAAGTTTTTGATATTGCACTCACACCCAATAAATATCATAAATAATATGTAATGACTTGGTCGGTCATTTCTTTGCTTTTCGTCTTTATTTGTGTTTAGAATTGTCTAGTAGTTACCTCAAGTCAATTATCACTTATCAAGATTGGTATCTTGGTGTGCTGGAAGCTCATTTGCCCATTATCTCAGTTTTCTTGT
The DNA here is from genome assembly GCA_039654485.1 of Withania somnifera. NCBI lineage: Eukaryota > Viridiplantae > Streptophyta > Magnoliopsida > Solanales > Solanaceae > Withania > Withania somnifera. The sequence goes on from JBDJHY010265122.1 coordinate 8,576, forward strand.
TTTGAAGTTTTAGTTTTAAAAAAGTGAAACTTGAGAGTGAAACTATAGTAAATGTGATTGGAATAGAATTTTGATAGTTTTTTTAGATTCGAAATATCGATGTTGGTCTAGTTGGACTGTAAGTTTGTATCTCAGGCTTTCCATTTTGAGTCTGGTTGTTTTGTGGAAATTCAGCCTAGTTAAACCTCATTTTGGAGTGGGGTGGTCTTTTGGTGATCAAAGAATGGATTGGGTTTCCAACGATTCCATCAACTCTAGAATGATGAATTTAGGCGAGTTGGCTCAGTGGTTCACTTCCTGGAATGTCCGAGCTCATTTGTGTTGGTTATGGAAGTTTCTAAGTTAGGTCCTTTTGAGTTTTAGGGTCCTTTTTGCGTAAACTCCCTCCGTTGGTCAATACATCGATTCTGTTAGGTTCAGAATACGTTTTCCACCTAGAATGCATATTTGATTCATTGCTATTGGTTTTTATTTTGATCCTGAGCCTTCGGTTGATTAATTAATGTTGCAAACTTTTCTGCAGGAATTGTTGTTCAGAGTGATCGAGCCCCTCCTAGTACAATCGCAATAAATCCTTTTATACACTTAAACACGATGGCGCTATCGTGTGTAGATATAAAGCTGAGAACTTCGATTTTTCTTCCATTATCTTCCTTTCTCTCAGCTCAATCTCTCTCTAGAAAATCATTGCCTTGGGTCATTTGGTACTAGGGGAGCTTCGTGGATCGGTTGCTTCTACGTTCTTGCCTTTAATAGGTGTGTTTCTTCTCTTTAAAAAGCTTGGTTTCCTCCCCTTTAATGGCTGTCCTTAGGGCTCACCATTTCTCTTTGATTTTCTTCAGTCTTTTGCATTGCTGTTGTGCTTGGGGTTTGCTTTCATTTCATACTCACTTCCTACTCAGTTTAAGGTAAGTTAACCCCTCTGATTTAGCTTGATCACTTTTCCATGAAATGCGTCTTTTTCCTCGACCGATTCTCGACCAATTAAAGGTCTTTCGATTGTCTTGATGGGCTAAAATTTGAACCATGTGTTCCTTGAGCAAGGCCTTTGTGCCGATATTTTTAGATTATTATTTTGGATAGCGAGGCCTGATGGCTTGTTTTGGGGCCCGTTTTTCAACCCGGGTGGCTATTTACAGTATGGCTCTTATTCTTTATGTATTAACCCCTAGATTCATAATTGTATATTTTTGGGTAACTTCGGCTGTATTGGAACTTCAAACCCATGGTGCAATTATTTCAAGGACTTTCGCTGGCATCCAAGTAGGCTAGGTTTATTTATGTGCATTGTAGACTGGACTATTATTTTGTTCTTGTGATATGGCCAGTAGTGTGGGTTGAACTTTAGGTTGATCGTCGTATTTTTTAGCTGATATCCTTTTTGGAGTTTAGGGGTCCGTGAAAGGGTATAGAGTATGAAGGGTTATAAGCCCGGGTCCTGGCCTCACCGTGTGGGGGACATAAACCTTGGAAACTAGTTTAGTTGTTATCTGACGAGTGTTGTGAGATGAGCTCTTAGCTAGTGGTGTTTGGTCGATACTAAACTCTTATTACTTTCCGTTTACATTATTTTTTATATTGTTGTTGCTATATTGTGTTGAGGCACATATATATTACTGTTTGGGATAAGTATTGGTACTGATGGGGTGAGGGCCCGATATTGGCATTGTTTGGGTAAGTCCCTGAGTGTTGGCACTGATGGGCCCGAAGATTGGTACATTTTGGGAGAGGCCCTGAATATTAGCACTAATGGGGCGAGGCTCTGAGATTGGCACTATTTGGGCGAGGCCCTGAGAATTTGCACTAATGGGGGTGAGGCCCCTAGATTGGCATTGTTTAGCTGAGGCCCCGAGATTGGTACTGTTTGGGTG
>JBDJHY010265152.1:0-10445 GCA_039654485.1 Withania somnifera
AAAGGTTCGGATCCTTGAGGATATAATGCTGGAGGAGGTGATGAAATCTGTGATGATGCCTGCACTAGTCTTCTGGACTAGCCCTGTACATACTGTAACTGACCACAGCCCCCAGAATGAGACCCATTATAACCCCCCTAATGCCTCTACCTCTTCTCATTGCGCTGACGCGACACATGATAGAAGGCCTCCATAGAGTTTACATGATCGACCACTACTGAAATAGACAACCATCAGATATAGCAATGGTACAACCTTACAGTGTTTGTCTCTCAAACCATATGCAAATTTTCTAACTCTATCCGTCTAAGTAGGAATAAACTCCACACCATAAACTAACAGCTGGTGGAATCGAGCCTCATACTATGCCACAGACATCGATCCTTACTTTTTAAACTCCTCTCTCAAGAGGTCTCACTTGGCACTGGATACAAAGTTATTCATGAAAACCTCATAAAACTCTTTCTAAGTCGGCTAAGGGGTCGGCATATAACAAAATCTCTCCACTACTACTTAGCTGCACCACACATCTGATAGGTGGTAAAAGTCACACCATGGGTCTTTAACAACCCTATGTTCTTAAACCTTTGTTCAAACTCAATGATTAACTCATGTGAATCTTTCCCTGGGAATCCAATAAATCAAAGAGATCCAACCTCAGAAACATATTTAGAAGCTTCGTCTTTTAGTAATATCTGCTAGTACCATAGACAGAATTAGCTGCACCATAGGAACTGCAATTATAGGCTGTGGTGCAAAAATAACTAGTTGTGTCCATCGGTAGCGGGACCCTCATAGGAACTGAGCAACTTCCATAAGATGTTACGAATGTCCAGAGAAAGTGCTGCAACAGGTGCTACAGCCGGTGTTGCAGGCACTGATGGAACCTTTGAAGTAGTAGGTACTTCCGCAGGTGCTCTGTCTATCTTCCTTATTAGTGATAAACGTGTATGAGGTATCTACGAAAGAGTAATGACAATAAGTGAGGATTTTCAAGACACCATCAAGGATGTATGCATGATACAAAATTCAAAAGAAAGAATCATTTTTCTAAATGTCACTATAGCCTCCCAAAAATAAGCAACGATCGTCTCCATGATGATCTACAGGACTCTACTAGATATTAATTTTGTACACTAATATCAAAAAACCTAGGTCTCTGATACCAATTTGTCATGACCCGTATTTTTGGATCATGATGGAATCTACTACAACCCTGTAGGTCAAATATAAAGCGAAGGACTACTATATCAAAAGTAGAAAGCAACATATAATAAATAATATATGAATGAAGTGGAAGTATAAAGAATCAACAATATCCAAAACCAGTATCATTGTAATACAAAACCTCTAAGTACAAAACATGAAATAAAATGTCTATTACAAATGTATCTCTGAAAATACATGGAAATTAAAAATCAATGCTGAAGAGAAGTAGGAAAAGCTAGATGCAAAGCTCATCCTAAGTATCTGCACGAACAATGATCTGCAAATCAAGGTCGGTCACCTGTACTCAGATCTACCTATGGAATGTGTACTACGAGTATAAGTTGCTGAAGAAACCCGTACCCAGTAGGCTTCAAGGGCTGACTAGGCACATAAAAATAATATGATCAGTACATAAGGAAATACAACAAAGTTGGGTCACAGAAGTAATTAGTACATCATAGAAGTTAGCTACTCAGATAAGGGTCAAGTAATAAGTAGAAAGTGTATCGTTAGCTAATCACATAATAAGATTTTTGGTAATAAAGAAAGACGTACCCAGAATTCATGCAACAATATATGTGAATACTAAAAACAATAATTAAAAACCAAGTAAAAGATAAGGAGAGAATATAGACGGTATACCGGAAACCTCAAGTAGGGAAGGATCAATAATTAATGATATAAAGCACAATTATTCTACATAATCAGAAAGTCTCAACAGTAACACTACTGTAAATAAACAATATCAATAATATGATAAAAGAATTAAACACAGGATCACGCTCACTCGTGGCCACCTATACGACCAGGGGTACACTGAGGAAAACTAGTTCAGAAAAGTAGATACATAAAATAATCAGCTTCTACCGTCATCATATATCCTCACATCCCCTACCGTAAACCTCATTTGTATACAATTTGGGGTCAATGACTCATATATCTCAATAGTCTCAGTAAGTCATATTATCAATAAGTCTTGGTGTCCCATGCCTCAAACCATAATATCAGTAGGTTATGGCATCCTACGGTTTCAAACGGTATATGGTGTCCCATGCCTCAATGTCATAATATCAATAAGTATGACGTCCCACATCTCAATATCATAATATCAGTAGTATAGAATCCCATAACTCAATGTCATAATATTAGTAAGTATGGTGTCCCACGCCTCAATGTCACATATTATCCAATCTGTGATAGTATTGAAAAGTTGTACTCACTGTCGCACGATGATGGACTCAAGTGCTAGTGGCTTTACTCACTACCGACTAGAGTCGGTCTCAAGTCCCAACATTTATGTGGGTAATGATAATTTCTAGTGCCAGGTTGTAAAGCCTGGGCTAAAACAAGTAGAAATAATAATATCGAGTGCTCGACACCCCTCCCCCCGAGTCTAAAATAGCTAAAAGATCATTACTTATATCATTATTAGAATATTCCAAATTAATTTATGTTATTATCTGTCATTATTACTAACATCATTGTCTAGCCTCCACTACTCAATAAATGTGTGGTGGTTCTAGCATAGCCCCAATGAACTTTCAACGGGTCCAAATCCCAACTCTCATATAATAAATGCACATCAGATTAGCGATTATATATATATAAACATGGAAAAAAACTACCTATTCCTCACACAAGTATCAGGGAACAACTCCTAAGTCACAAGCACCACAGATGATATTTAGTTCAATAATTAAAGCTATAAACCCAGAGATAGCCCTACGGAGCCTACTTGTCGTCCGATGATAAAGTGATGCAAGCTTACAAATGTTTCTCCGACTGATATCAAATGAACTCCAAATACTCTGAAACATTCCAAATAGTATTCCACATATCAATAAGAGTCAAACGGTATAATTATACTACATTTCAAACTGGGCCTAAATTCGGTCTGCAGGGTCCGCTCATCAGAACTGAAAATAAAGTTCTCCATAGGATTTACAACATTACTAGGAACCCATGCTCCAAAATTAAGAATAATTTGAGTAAGGGAAGACCTTTGAACAGCCCAAATAAGATTGAGTATTAAAGGGGCTAAAGATTTGATTTTTATGGAATTGTACGTTGAATGTGGAAAAGGAAATGTTATTGTGTAGTATGATAGCCCTAAAGATCAAGGATTTACTCAATAACCTTTGATATAATTGATGGAACCAAGAAATCATGATTAGGGAATTAATGGAGGAAAACTCTAATTTTCATGAAATTCGATGGATGAAATTACTTAGCGAAAGTGAGGATGATGTAAGAGATCTTCAAGAAACTTTTGTACAGAGTTTGGGGAAGTTTTTGAAGAAATTTGAACAAAAATGGAGAGAAAATGAAAGAGAATTTGATGAAATTATAATCCAAAAATGGTGGGAAACTAAATAAAAAGGCCTCAGGTACCGATTCATCAAAAAAAGTGCTGATAAATCGGCACCTCTGGTAACTGATAGGCATCGATTTATAGAAAAAATGGCCGATTTATCGACACATGTCGATTTGTTATTCATTTTTTCTAATTTATCAACCCAACCAATTTATTGGCAAAATGTCATATTTATCAGCCCCTACCGATAAATCAGCACTTTGACTGATAAATCAGTCAAAGTCTGCACCAGAAAAATAAAAAAAAAAATGAAATTTCAACCGAGGGTTTGGGAATAAAACAGAGTCCAATTTTGTCAAACCAAATATATATTTTATGTGAAAAACATATTTCCAAATCAGGAAAATTTACATTAGAGGCCGTTTGAGAGAAAATGACCCCCATCCAAGACTTAGTCAAAATGAGTAAGTTTCTAACTTTCCACTAAGGAACTCAAATGAAGCACGAACACATTGAAAGCGTACCAATGGTAAAACTAGCCTAAATTCACCATTCCAAAGATGATGGAAGAGTCAAAATTCTGATATGACACACTGAACACCGAAATACCACCCAATCTCAAAAGTAGGCCTAAACTTAACTAAAATCTACAAATGAGTACAAACTGCAAATAAAAGCTCCGAAACACGATCTTGAGGTCAATCTTGACTTTGTTTGACATTTTGGATTTAAGGAAACTGCTAGAATTTAATTTTGAGATCGTCTCGAAGGAAAGTTGACTTTAGTCAATAGTACTTAGTTTTAGGCTCCAAAACATTCAATTTGAGATATTTCTCAATCGAACTGCCAGGGAACCAAACTACCAGTCCCGGTAAGTCATAAATGACTTAGGGAAGCTAGTGAAATTCTCTAGAATGTAAAACATTACATATTTCTCATAAATGACCATGAGGGTCATTTGTGCTCATACATGCCTTTTATATAGGTCTAAGTTCTCCAAGTAAAGTAGAGGCAAACATGGCTTGTGGCAGATTGATTATGAACCTGACATTTTCTATGGCTCTAGCATGCTTTGATAAACATGCCAAGATAAACAGATCATGGTACACTCGGGATGAAGAGGTGTTGAATGACGCTCCCTTCTTATCTCTGAGTGCTACCATCACTTGAAAAGATGAGGAAGAGACAAGTACACAGCCAAAATAGACACACAGATGATTTTCTTACCAAAAATAAGTTGTGTAAGTTATGAAGTTGACCAAAAAACTTGGAAGAGGCTCAATTCTAGGCCATGTGTGATAAAAAGTCAAATTTCATCCTAATAAAGGGATGGGTCCTATTAGTGGAAAGGTGGGAATCAAGGTTCGAATGGTAACCAGAGCTATGGTGACAACAAGGAAGATAGATACAGAGATTGGAAATAAAAATTCTATGACAATCGTTATATTCCACCTATAAGAGATCAAAGATGAATGATGCCAGTGCTTCTTCAAATTATAAACTAGAGGACATGTTGGAAAGAATTTTGGACAAGGTGGATGGAACTGACAAAGAGGTTAGAGGTATGAAAAGTGATATGTATTGTATGAGTCAAACAGTTGCTATTCACTTAGAAAATATAAAGTAATTGGAGACTAAGGTGGAAAACTATTAATGCAAATGAGCTATAGGCAGAAAGGGTTTATATTATATAATACTATAAAACCAAGAGGGAGTGATGCTCACTGTTCATCTATCACTACTCAAAGCGGGAAAATTCTTACAAGGTTACTGAGGATAAATTAGTACCTAAAGAATTTCCTCCATCGATTGTTGATCCAAAGAGGATATCGAAGGTTGATGAAGCTCCAGAGATTTTGATAGTAGACTCAGTAGTGGGTGAGAAGAAGAAAGTTACACCAAATTCAGAAGGAAAGAAGGTGGGAGAGACAACTGTCAAATAGGGAGAGAAGGCTTTCTCTCCCAAACCTTTTTCCAAGGTCAAACTTTTGTTTCCCCAGAGACAAAAAAAGAAAAAGGAGGACACACAGTTTCAGAAATTTATATAAATGTTCAACTCTCTTTCCACTAACATTCCTTTGGTAGATGCATTGATCTAAATGCCTAGATATTCCAAGTTTATGAAGGAGCTCGTCACCAAGAAGAGGATCTTGGACTTTGAGACTATTAAAGTCTCCCATCACTGCAGTGTTATTATGTGTTGCTCCTCTGTCTAAACAAAAAGATCTAGGAGCGTTCACCATTTTATGTACGATTGGGTTTTATGAGTTTTCTAAGGCCTTATGTGATTGGGGGACAATATAAACTTGATGCCACTATCTGTCTTCCAGATATTAAGGATTCATATGCTTTAACCCACCACTAAGAGATTGTTTATGGTCGACCAGTCCATCAAAAGACCATAAGGTATTCTATCTGATGTATTGGTAAGAGTGTGAAAGTTTATATTTCCAGTGGACCACGTGATCCTAGATTGAAATGTAGACACTGATTTCCCCATCAGTTGTCGGAGATCGTTTTGGCCACCGAAAGGGGTCTGGTGGATGCTGAGCGAGGTGGAATGACTTTAAGAGTTAATTATGAAGTAGTTACTTTTAATGCATATAGATCAATGAAACAACACATTGATTGGTTGATTATATCAGTTATTGATGTTTTTTATTTAGAAGTTTCTAGAGTTAGTAAAGATGAGAGTTATGGAGAGTCATTGGATTTTGTGTTGTTAGATCACAACGATGACAAAGTGATGAATCATAATGAAGTGGTTGCAACTTGCATGGATTGGAAACTTATTCAGAGAACCCAAAAAAGTTGTATCTTGATATCAAATACCAGGCTACTCCTCTATCCAATCCATCTATAGAGGAGCCACCTCAGCTTGAGCATAAGGCTCTCTACCTACGCACCTATACTATGTATTTTTGGGAATAATAGTACACTGCCTATGATTATTGTGGTAGATCTATCTGGAAAAAAAATTAAGGTTCTCACATATGTGTTGATGAGATTTGTGAAGACATTTGGATGGACATTATCCGACATCATTAGCATTCCACCAGGCATTTGCACACATAAAATTCTTTTGGAATTGAAAAACAAGCCTAGTGTTGAGAATCAATACAAATCAAATGAGCTAGTGTAGGAAGTGGTAAAAAAGGGATGGCTAGATGCGGGAGTGGTTTACCCTATTTCAAACAGAAGGTGGTTAAGCATAGTACAAGAAGAAATGGGGTATGACAATGGTTCTGAATGATAAGAAGAATTGTTCCCTTTGAGTTCAGTTATAGGATGGAGGGTGTGCATGCACTACCAAAAATTAAATGCAAGAATGTATAAAGATCATTTTCAAATGCCCTTCATGGATTAGATGCTTTACTGGTTAGCTGGGCATGAATGGTACTATTTTATTGATGGGTACTCAGGTACAATCAAATATACATCGTGCTTAAAGACCAGGAGAAAAACACATTTACTTATCCCTATGGGACCTTTTCTTTTGGAGGATACCATTTGGGATAGGCAATGCACCTTCTACTTTTCAACGGTTCATGCTAGATATTTTTCTTTTATGGTAGAGGATGCCATAGAGGTTTTCATGGATGAATTCTTGGTTGTTAGAGACTCCTTTTAGTCATGCTTGGAGCATTTGCATAGGGAACTAGAGAGGTGTGTGGAGAATAGTCTTGTACTGAATTGGGAAAAATGTCACTTCATGGTAAAATAGCTAATTGTCTTTGGCACAAAATATCAGAAAAGGGAATCCAAGTTGATATAGCGAATATTGAGGTAATTACTAGTCTGCCATCTCCAACAACCATCAAAGTTGTTAAAAGTTCTCTTAGCCACGCCGGATTCTACCGGCAGTTCATTAAGATTTTCCAAGATGGCCTTGACTTTGTTTAATCTTCTTGAGAAGGATTCCAAGTTCATGTTCAAAAATAAATTCTTGGATGCCTCCAATGCTCTGAAAGTGAAGCTAAGCACTGCACCTATCATAGTGCCCCTCTAAAATGATTTATGATGCAAGTAGGCTTTTATTTGGAGTCTCACTTGGCCACAGAAGAGTGAAGTTGTTCCACCTGATCTATTATGAAAGCAAAACTTTGAAAACTTCCTAGAAGAAATATACAGCGACAGAGCAAGAGTTGATGGAGGTATCTTTGGATTTGAAAAGTTCAAAGCTAATCTTCTAGGCATGAAAGTGGTGGTGCATACAAATCACAACCATTCGGTACTGCATAGCAAAGAAAGAGGAAAAGACGAGGATGATTAGGTGGATCATCCTATTTAAAGAATTTGACTTTGAAGTTAAATATCGAAAGGGATGTGACAATCAAGTGGTGGATCATCTATACTACCTTGAGCAAAACATGAAAGAAGGAGATACTCGGGCGATAAATGAGCAATTCCCAGATGAAATGTGATGATGATTGTGGATGATGCTATCCTAAGGCATGAAAATTTCATGAAGCATAAGTGATGCCTGATGGTCTCAATTACCACCAAAGGAAGAGATTTTTGGATGATGTGAAGTAGTATTACTATGATGAGCCCTATCTGTTTAGGGAGTGTGTGAATGGTATGATCCGTTGTTGTGTCCCAAAAGGTAAGATACAGAACATACTTGAGTCTTTCAATTCCTATGATGTTGGGGGACACCATGAGGCAATTAAAACTGCTCACTAAGGACTCCAATGTGGGTACTACTGGCCATCACTCCACCATGATGCCCATAAGTTGGTGACGTCTTGTCATTAGTGCCAACTTCAAGGATGTAAAATAAGGAGGAATGAGATGCCCATGAATCCAATATTAGAAATGGAATTGTTTATGTATGGGTCATTGTCTTCATGGGCCAATTCTTAAGCTCTTATGGCAACAAATACATCCCAGTACAACTGTGGACTATGTATCCAAATGGGTAGAGGAAGTGGCTTTACCAAAAATTGAAGAATAAAGTGTCACATATTTTTCAAGTTGAATATCTTCACAAGATTTGGAACTCCCCAAGATAATTAGTGATAGAGGCTCCCCACTTTTGCAACCGACTATTTGTAGCGGCTCTAGAAAAGTATGGGGTGAAGTACAGGAATACCACAACTTACCATCCTTAGGCCAGTGGTCAGGTTATGGTTTATAATCGTAAGATTAAAGACATCCAGTACAATGGTTGTGCTGACTGGGTGCAAAATCTAGATGATTCTTATGGTCTTATCGGATGGCGTACAAGTCACCAATTATGATTTCTCCATATCATCTTGTGTTTAGAAAAGCTTGCCACCTCTCGATGGAATTAGAACATAAATATCGCTGGGCCCTGAAGCAACTCGATATGAAATAGGAAAATGCTTCTAAAGACTAAAATAATGATTTGCATGACTTGGAAGTGTTTCTCCTTTGAGCATATGAAAGATCAACTCTCTATAAGGAAAGGATGATGAGATAGAATGATGTTAAGATCCTTAAGAGAGAGTTCTGAGATGGAGATGATGTGCTATTGTTTAGTTCAAGGCTGATACTGTTCCCTGGAAATATGAAGTCAAGATTGACAGGGCTATTCAAAGTGGTGAATGTCCACCCAAGAGGAGAAGTGGTGATTAAAAGAAAAGATGGAAAGCCATTCACCGTTAGTAGACATTGCCTTAAGTAGTATTTCGCAGAGCATCAATGTGTGACCTTGATTGAGATGGCCTACTTTGATGAAGCTTGATGAAGAATCGGGTATCATGTCGTGCCACAACTATAAATATGATGCTTCTTAGGAGGCAACCCAAGTTTTATGATTTTTGTTTTAGTTGATTTTAATTATTTTAGTTTAGTTTTGTTAGAATGTTTGTAATGGTGTGCTAAGTGTACAGGAGAGCAAGTGATGAAAATAGGAAATAAAGTAAAGCATAAGAAAAAATGTTGAATTTTTAATAGTCAGCGATGCATCACAAGTCAGGTTTGCACATCGCTGATTTTGCAAGGACTTATGGAGCATGCATCTAGGAAATTGGGAGTTACAGTGATTTAACGTGATGTTTTTTAGTATCCAAGATGTATCACATGTCAAACATGTGAGTCACGATTGTGCAAAGGAATCACAAAATGTGTTGATGGGAAAGATAAGTTTTTGTAATTTGGTGTGATAGCTTGTCAAATATGCACGTCAAAAGCATGATCTGTGGTGAATCTGGCATCACAGGTTGTGCACTAACGTCACAGAATGTGCAAATACGGCTTTTAATGGTTCAAAGTGTCTTCAATTCAAAATGAAGGTTTCTTTATAATAATCACCCTTCTTCATTTACAAAGCATTCACATTATAAATAAATAAACACACATCACAAATTAATCACTACTCTTATATTCCACCAACTCTCTTCTCTGTGAAAGCATTCCAATCATTTCATCTCATTTAGAGGTTAGAAGTTTTCTCTTAGTTTTTTTTTGTTTTGTGTTTTGATTGCTAGACTAGGTTGATTCCCTATGACTTGCATGATGAAAACTCAAAATTCTATCTTTTCTAATGCAATTGGGTGCGATAATTGTGGGCTAAAAGCATGTACATAATCTGAATTCTGTGAATTGAAATAAAAATGGGTGTTGAAACCCTTCCTTTGCTTGCTTTGATATGAATAGTAACTCACTTAATAAAATTACAATTCTTGGAATCTCTGGAAGTATGAGTACCCTTGTTTTCGAATTGAAATTAAATTGTAGTTGAATTAGGTTAAGGTTCTGAGAATCTATGAATTGAAATCGTGATTGTTTTTTTAGCATATGGGGGAAGTCTTGAGTACCTTTTTTTTTGTTGAGAATGAATAAATTTCTAGGTTGGATGTTGATTCATGACTAAAAATTGAAAAAAGTGTGTCTTGGCACAAAATTCCCAATCTTCGATGCTAGGTGCATAGTTCTCGACTCACAGATCCATCAT
>JBDJHY010265162.1:0-10445 GCA_039654485.1 Withania somnifera
AAAGGATAGGAACCTAGTCGAGACACGACTCATGATCGATAATAAAAAACAACTCGTGCTCAAGTGGGTGTTCAGGTGGGTCAATTAAAGTAAATCCTATGATACAATGCCAACACTAAACGACCAGATAATCGATTCTAGCACCGCGAACGAATACAAACTATGTCAAGTGTCATGGGAAGTACTGGAATACGACTCTCGGTGGCTACCAAAAACCTAACCATGTAGCCAAAGGTCTAACAGGCACCACCACTATTGTGATCTCAGCATGAGTGCTGAGAACTATGTAGAGAATAAGGGTAACCTACCCCTACTAGGAAATACAATACTTCTAACCCCGAGATAACTCAGCTATCAATGAACCTCATTAATGAACAAAGCCAGGCCTAGCATCAACATGCTATAACAACGCTCAAGCCTCTCAGTCAGCTACCAAATCAGGTTTGGCATACCAATCCACTACTAAAGAATTCAGTTATAAGACGATAAAAAATAGCTATCGTTCCATGGCGTATTAGTTAATATCAACATATTAGGGAAACTAAAACTAGATAGGCAACAAGAATCACCAAGGTAGACCCAAGGGTTACTAAGGCAAAAAGTTACCAAAAATCAATCAAATGGAAGCCAGACTGGAAAACAACAATGTAAAATCAATTATGTGATCTTCGTCTCTGCCACCACTGAAGTCAAGGTAACAACAGGCATAGCCTATCCACTATTAATCAAATATCGACCCAAACCACCTATCTCACCATGCAGAGCATTACCTAGGGCATCCTTCCCCCCATGATGAACACCTCTAACTAGTGGGAGCACTGACTCAGGTGCACCTCCAACTGAAGACTGAATCACCCCTATTTGGGGCACTCTCTACCATGGTGACCTACTACTCCATAATCATATCACATAGGGTCTTGAGGGAAAACCCTAGCAGTGTTCTTGAGCGACCTTGTTGATATATTGAGTGATATTTTCTTTTTTCCATTATTTTCATATGATGTTTCTCATGCATGGATGCATATTGATTACAGCCATGGACATGATTTGAGGCACATGATGTGTATATATAATGAAAAGAGAGACAAAGAGGGACATGATATGAAAGGTCAGGGCTAATGTGTGATTCCAACAAGCTTGAGGCAATGATATATGATATAAATGACTAAGGTTGATGTGTGATTTTGACATTGTAAAGGTAATGACATGATATGAATGCCAGGGTTGCTGTGTGATCTCAACTAATATACAATATGAAAGGTTTGGGCTAATGTATGATTTTGACATGGTCATGATACTGATATATGATAAATAGTAAGGGCCACTGTGTAATTTCCATTATTGCTAATGTACATGAGACAGACATTCATTATATTGCATGACATTGCAAATACTTTAACTTGTGTAAATAATTTACTTCATATTCTTTGAGCATGTCTGTTATGGATTTTCTATTACACCTATGTTGATGTGTTATTTAATTTCCCCTACTTATTTGTTAGATAATGTTATAGGCCCAAGATGGCTGATGATAATGAGACCTTAAGACTAGTTACAATCCTAATAAGATGAAATCAGTTATATTCTCTTGAAATTTAGATGAAAAGCCTTTTGGTAGTGATAAGAAATGGTAAGAAAAACATTATTGATGATGATCTTAAATGAATAAATGGATCTAGAAAAGGTCAGACTTATGAAATTGTTAACATTGATATCGATGAATTATTTACCTTGGCTATACTTATTTGTATCCATATAACAAGTTTATTCTTCGGTTGCATCAGATGTATCCTTCCTACTGTGGTTGGACTTGTAGGTTGGGAACTAATCAAGGTATTAAAGACTCTGACTATGAGGCTATATCCCCATGAGTGAGATTTTACCATGATTTGTGACACAGACTCGGGGAGGGAGTCCACCTTCGAATGGTCAAACAATGAGTTGCTATTATGTTTTACCTTGAGTTGGTTGATGGTTCCTTGTTTGATACTTCATTATTTTGATATTGTGTAAGTGTTGTTAATTATTCAAACTCTTTGATTTACTATTGATATCTCCCTTATGCACTGTATCTTTCATTAATTATTATTATAAACTACTAGTGATGACCTTGTTGCAGCTTGGTGTTTGAAGGATTATTGTTGGTAAGTTGGGGTAGTTGGTGTTCCTCACTACTTTATTTTAGAGTCATGAAAGGATACTTGATGAGTACCCATTGATATATTTTGGTACTCACTCGCTAGCTTTCTACACTTGTGTGGTGCAGATCCCAGCATAGCTTGATTTGTTCTCCTAGATCAGGTCCAAGGTTCGAGGTTTGGAGAGTTGAGGTAGCTGCCCATTCATCCAACAGATGCCCCAACTCTTTTATGTTTTTTTTCTTGGATTCTATTTGAGGATTTTTTAGATGTTTGAGACTATATATTCATTTCAGCTTTGTATTACTCAGTATTTAGAGCCTTGTACACAGTGACCCTAATTTCTGGGTGATTTATTAGCTGGATTTTATTTTATACCTTCTTTTTTTCTTGCTAACTCATTACTTTCTGCATTTACCCTTGTAGTATTGTGTAGGATTACTTGTATAGGTGGATTGAGACAAGTGCCATCACGACATTGATTTTTGGGTTGTGACATTTGAATCATACTGGAAACTCCTTATTGAACCATAGGCCAATTGTATGTATGAATCACGAGTAAGACTGAGATTATTGTTTGAGCATCTGCTCTTTATTTAGGAATTGAACCTAGTACGAATCTACATAAGGTGCATGGACCTTAATCATGGCATATCATGAGTTCATGGGACTTAAGCATACTAAAGATCATGAATGCATATACCATACGAGGTATAACATTAGGTTGGAATTCATGACTTTACGAATAAGATTGAGGTTGCTAAGCCAGAGTGGCTACTTTATATTCTAGAAAATAAGCATATATATGAATTTGTACGAAGTACATAAGCATGGGTCATGGGCACGATGTTGACACATACGACATGAGTAGGGTTTCATATTGAATGATATACGAGGAGTATATGAGAGTAAGAATGGATTGGTATCTCACCATAACTCTTCTCTAGAACTCATTACTATTTGGTTCTCAAGACCAAATTTAGCTATCCACTTTCTTATCTCCACTTAAATCAAGGCTAATCATTCGAAGTAAGTGGACTTATATCATATTCCAAAATAGTCCAAACTCACTTTTCAATACATGGTCGGGGCATCACTAATCACGTGGCTGATAAACTTTCCATGATAAATAGTATTTGCAACAACTTTCTCTAGGTCTTATTTTTGCGATACTTTTCTTAACCCTCTCTTGAATATAATATCACCATTCCATAACTTATTTACCTATTGGTGTACATAACCACTTCCTCTTACACTAAATAATCAAGTCCTCTCCTCATAGTTTACTAACAACTTCCTCTAACACTCTAGTCTTCTCCTTATAGTCTACTAAAATCACACCTTTAAATTCATATCCATCCTAGCTAAATAAAACACTAATTATACTAAGACACTCCTATATTGAATATCTTTAATCTCCTCAATTCAACTCTTAATACACCATGTAACCACCTTAATAGCAGTCTTCATAACTAGCAATGTAAGAATACTAAACTGATCACATATAGAACTTTTATTTTATAATATCACATAACAACATACCACATCATTCAAACTTTATTTACATTATTCTAGATACTTTTTATTTTCAACCACTATTACCACTCAATTTGTTTCTACATTCAAACTTCTAGCTCTTGGGTCATTCTACTATTGGCTCATAGTATCCCAAGTCTCACCATATTTCAAGTGAAAACACAATCAAAATACTGTAAGACATACTTTTCCCTCATTGTTCTCATCTGCAATAAGATTTAGAGAAGGATCTAAACATGCATCTTACTCTAGTTCAACAATAT
Organism: Withania somnifera; assembly: GCA_039654485.1. Classification (NCBI taxonomy): domain Eukaryota; kingdom Viridiplantae; phylum Streptophyta; class Magnoliopsida; order Solanales; family Solanaceae; genus Withania; species Withania somnifera. The sequence continues at coordinate 3,938 of JBDJHY010265162.1, forward strand.
GATTCATAGATAAGGAGTACATTTTTGAATTAGTAGGCATGAATATAATAGTGGGCTCCTGCCAAGATTTTATGTAGACCTTGAGATTCATTCTGTCTCTTTCTGAGGGCATTATATAGATAACAATCTAAATTTCACTTAGTTCTATCCTGAGGAATTTGAGTAACCTCGAATATGCATAGGTTTCGTAGGGGACTGCTCTGTTGAACGACTTAGAGTATGAAATAATGGAAACTTTTCTTAAGTATCTATAATCACTTATTTATAGAAGTGAGACCCTCAAAATAATAAATGATATCCTACTAACAAGGCTTTATAGACTCTCTAAGATAATTCAACTCTACTAAATTTGTGATGCCTCTAGTCTACACCCTGGATGAAACCCACTACTTGCTACCAGAAGTGGACTTAAGCTAACTCTTGACCTGACATGAAATATAAAACTTAAATTGAAATAAAAATAAAACCTTGTACATGGGATAAGCTCATATATCATAAATAAATACTAAATTAGTAGTTTTAGTGAAAAATATATTATTTGAAGGTTTATTACAACTTTCTAATTGACTATCTATGATGTCTCTATTAATACTGATTAGTTTCTAGGATAAACCCCCAAGATAAATCGAAACAACTAAAAGGAAATAAAATAGAATGAAAACTCTGAATTAGCTACCCCCAGAGATCAATAGGGACTCACTAACAGTTGACTTGGATCCACTTACACTTACTATCCATGAAACTTAAAGGAATAACTACACTTACATTATGAAACAATGGATGTTGTGTATGCATTAGTATTTTGAATGTATTGGTATGTAGGATATGAAAAAACTCTCAAAATATAGCTAAATAAATGTATTATAATGCATGTTTAAAATTTAAGGATAAGAGTATTTAAGTATGTCTGAACTGAGACTATCAACATAAATTTGTTCCTAAGTTGTAAACTGTAACACATCTAAACTATAGCACTAAGAAATCATAAATGCTTTAAACAAATAAAAGTGGGTATTATGAGATGATAAATATTTGTTACATTCATCAAAACTAATACCGAAGAACTGAGAGTATTTAAGTAAAACATGTAAAGTCATCTAGAAATCATATTGAACTAAAGGAGTAAACCGAACTTGATAACTAGAGTAGAATTACAAACTGAGATGCAATGACTCAAATATATCACGAATTAAGACTAAAAAGTTGAATGCATAAATACTTTTGAATTAAACTCTATGAATTGAAAAATTGAGAAGTCATTCATCATATCTATAGTACAATAAATTTATACTAAAAATTGTAAATTGTAACAAAAATTGAACATAGCAAGACTTGGGTGGTAGATTCTCATAACTGAATACTTCATGCGAAAAACATGAAGTCCAACTGATATCCCCACTAAGAGGGCTTTTTATACCGGGAAAAAGGTACAGAATTATGACTATATGGATCCACTAAACTGATAAGCAAATATGGGCTACATGAAATTCTATGGTGGCAATGTAATTCTGGGAAATGCGTTTAAACCTTTGTTGAGGGTGAGTTACTTAATCTAGCATGGTACTAGATACTACTCCTACAACTGAAAAACTAATGCTCAGAACTTGACTGAACTAGTCATGAATAAAGGATGGTATACCTAAATATCATACTACTCATGAACTTTTCTTTTATGAAAAATATTCATGATCATTGATGGTCTATGTCATATCTAACCATGAAATTTATTATTGTGTAAATTGTTCATAAGCATTGATGGCATATATGACTACCATTCTAATCATGTAAATTGAACTATACTAGTAAAAATATGTTTTATTTGAGCTTATACTAGTCATACTAATATCAAAGTATGAGTCTATGATCAATTTAATCCTAAAATACTGAGAGTTGCTTAATGTAAGCCTGAAAACTGATACTTTTAATATAACTGTGATCAAAAGATCAAAACATACTAAAGATGCTATAAAAAAGCTGACATTCTGTGCATAATTTACTCAAACACTTCAAATACTGTTTAATACATGTAAAACGTGGTTAGGAATATGAATAAATTGAATGCTAACATGTAGCCATGAAAAATTATAACCAATGAACTAAATCAATATCACAAAGGTAACTCTTTCATAAGAAACTGAATTGAAATCTAAAATCATTCTTAGACATAGGAATAATCTGAGTACTATGTTATAGCCTCAGAAATTCACGAGAAAGCTTGTAGAACATGACTATGAACATGGACATATCCATGAGATTGAAATTGGAGCATATTAATAAACTTGGAGTAAGAATCCTAATTTATGGATTTATAAAATATTGGATTGAAAACTATGATTTGGGCTTGAAAATGAAATAAAACTATATTAAACATCCACATACCTGATTACTATGGATTTTAAGTAATAATTTGGATGGAGTCTTTAGTTCTTGAAATTGATTGAAGAATACTTAGGAAAATACGCTAGGCTTGAAAACCTTGGATTTTTAAACTTAAGAGTCCTATTTATGGATTTCTTAGAGCAAAGTAACTTGGAAGCGAATCTTGAAAAAGAAACCCTTCTACGGATTCCTTAATAGAAAAGTGAAAGAGAATGAGGAATTAAATGTTTAACTTGGTTGTGGAATGCATATGATTTTTCATTACATACCTTAGTTTTTCCATTCTTGGAGAGAGAAGAGAGGTGTTGTGAGATGAAAAATAACAAGTCTTTTACATCTTAGAATGGTCTTAAGTCATATGATTGAGTATATAAAAGTTGTAGGATGAAAACACCTTTAAATGAAGGGTTTGGGCATTTTTTCCCTATTTAGGAGGGTTCAGCGCGCCACCCATTTCCCAAAAAGTAGGCTCGCATCACGAGCCTTATCACGGAGGTGAGGAAGTCATGATTTAAAAAAATGCTCTGCAGTGCAGAGCCCAATACAGAGCCTAGAATGCGTGAAAAGGACCTTAGTAATTTACCTATAACTTATTACTTCAACCTTGAATTGGTGTGTGGTTTATCACATTGGAAAGTAGACTCATAAAACATGGATTTTGATAATTTATGTCCTATATAACTCTTCATATTCAAAGAGATATTCTTGTTTCTTTTTTACCCATGAATAAACCTATACAAAAACTTGGTAGAAAATCTTTGATTTCAACTTATTTCTATGGGGGTTTTATTATCTTAAATCACCTCCAACACCCAATACACTATTCTAAATGACTTTACTACCACCTACGTTCAAGTAGGAACTCATTAGGTTTGGGTCTAACCGCATATTAAAATGGTCCAAATGTTAGTTTAAAAGTTTGGGGTATTATAATACCTCCTTCTTGATATCATTTTTTCTAGAATGATGGTCTTAATTAGAAGGATCACATTTGAGCTGAAATAAACTTTACTACGATAAGGTTTTGATAACTAATTACCAAAAAATGTACAAGAACGAGTTATGAGTGCAAGAATCTAGCATATACTTAAAGAACTTTCTTTGAGACATGAACTTAGCCTTGTACATAGCCTTATTTTTTATGGAGCTACAAGACACAAAAAAGTATCATAAAAAATAGCAAAAATTCTCTTTTCCTGGTTAGGAAAAAATGAGTTCATTTAGCACAAAGTAAGAATATGACTACTTCTACGTTGAGTGATACGATTGATCATTTAATCTTAGCAACACTTACCAAAATCTTATCCTTTACTAAAAACCATACCTCATAATTTGCATCATATAACTCTCATAAGGGTACATATAACTACTAGGGTTTGAGTATAATTACATGTTGTTCCCATTTTCAAGCCTAGAGGTACAAGGCACTACATGTAATATGACCATGCTAGTCTAATACACTAGATGTTATATTGTATATCCCCAAGCCTACTATTTTTTTATCCCTAAGATAAACCAACCTCAAGCTCTAATCGAAGAGTCACTAGCCACATAATGCAATTTTCCACACATTTACAAACATGCCATTCAATCTTATCGCTAAATTCTCTTAATGAAGTTCTTATATCTAAAACTATATAGGGACTTTCTCAAGAATCTTTACACTTGACTACTACCATACATTCTAATCTAATCAATACACAAAATTGGGCCTTTACCTTATACGTCATCTATGCTTAACAACTTTGGTGATACAAAAATATTGAAGCCTCTACTAACTAAGAATTAGTTGTATCCCATCTTAGTCTTTACAAAAAAAAATCAATACCATCTACCGCATCATAACTAGAATTACTAAACTGAATAGAGTTTAGGCATAAACTGTAGAAGTCATAGATCAAGTCTAACTCTGGATTACAGAGTTTGAACTGCGCATGATCATGACATAATTGTCCTTCATTCCCATAGATGGCTTAGAGTAGGGAGAATCATAAGCATGATCTATTGAAAAATCTTGTCTAAGCTTATACATGACATAACATAACTTTATTAACCACCTACGGTATATTGTGAGGCCTGAGTCCATAAGACTATTATACTGAGACATGATCATTTTATAACTGAACATTGCATCATGAAAAAGGATTTTGGAAAAAAAGTCATGGAATGGATTGTATAGCTGAAACATAATATAAGTTGGATATCTGAATCATACTGAAAACTCTATATTGAACCTTAAGCTAACTGAATATCTGAATCATTCGTAAGAATGAGACAGTTGTTTAAATATTTGTTCCTTATCTAGGAATTAAGCCTTGATATGAATCTACATAAGACGCATGGACTTTAAACATGGCATATCATCAGTTCATAGGAATTGAGTATACTAGGATCATGAATTCATGACGTTATGGATAAGACTAAGGTTGTTGAGCTAGAATTATTATTTCATATTCTAGGAACTAAGCATACGCATGAATATGTATGGAGTACAAAAGCATGGGTTATGGTCATGATAATGACATGTAGTACGTGAGTACGGTGTCATAATGAATGAAATATAAGGAATACATGAGAGTAAGAATGAATTGGTGTCTCACCAAAAAACTTCTTTTGAACTCATCAGTACTTGGTTTTCAAGACCAAATTTGGCTATCCACTTTCTCATCTCCCCCTTATATCAAATCTAACCATTGTTAGTCTTTAGACTTATATCACATTCCAAACTAGACAAACTTACTTTTCAGTACATGGTCGGGGCATCACCAGTCACTTGGCTAATAAACACTCCCTCTCAGACAGTATCTATAAATCCTAAACTTCTCTCTAGGTCTTCTTTCTAGGATACTTATCTTAACTCTCCCTTGCAGCTAAGATTATCATTCCTTAACTAATGCACCTATAGGTGAATATAACCATTTTTTCTAACACTCAACAATCTAGTCTTCTGTTCATAGTCTACTAAAATCACACCATTAAATTCATATCTACCCAAGCTAACCAAAATACTAATTATAATAAGACACTTCAGTATTAACTATCTATAATCTCTTCAATTCAACTCTTAAGAACACCATGTAACCACCTAAATAGCACTCTTCACACTTATAAAACCCAAGAATACTAAACATAGCACATATAACACTTTTAACTTATAATCTCACGTAATAGAACATCATTTCACTCAAACATTATGGGAACATGACTCTTGTTACTTATTCTAGTCAACCACTATCCCAACTCTATTTGTTATTACACTCAAACTTCTAACTCTGGAATCAATCCACTATTTATGGCTTATAGCATTCCAAGTCTCACCACCTTTCGGGTGACAACCCTATCCAAATATTCTAAAACATACTTTCACCTCACTGGTCTCATTTGCAATAAGTTTTAGAGAAGGATCTGAACATGTATATTACCCTGGTTCAATAACATTATTCGTAGATAAGGAGTATGCTTTTGAATTAATATGCCTATATGTGCTAGACGACTCCTATCAAGCCCTTACGAGCCTCTGAGATTCATTGTGGCTCTATCTGGGGCACTATATAGATAAGAATTTAAAATTTAAAGTTCACTGACTTCTAGCTGGAGGAATTTGACCAACCTTGGATATGCACAAGTTTTTTAAGGGACTGCTCTATTGGACGATTTAGAGTATGAAAGAATTAGAAACCTATCTTAAATGTTTGTTATCACTCATTTATAAAAATAAGGCCCTCACAATCATAAACAAGATCGTACTGATATGGCTTTATAAACTTCCTAGGACAATTGAAATTTGTACTCTAATACAAAGTTTGTTATGTGTTATACATTAATTGGAACCACAAGTCCCAAGCTACCCCTTGTCCTGACATAAAAACATAAAACTTTAACTGGAATAAAATCCAAACTCATATACCATAAATAAATATTAACAGTATTGTGACTGAGAAGTATATTAGTTGAAGATTTATTATGACTTTCTGACTGACTGTCAATAAAGCCTCTATTAATACTTGTTGACATTCAATTTTTACCCTCCTCAGTTTTATTAATTTTTTTGCTTTTAACTTGAAATAGTCGAAATAGGTTGATTTTGGAAAATCGAAGACATGTGGGTTTTAAAAATAATCCCCACAGA
>JBDJHY010265173.1:0-10445 GCA_039654485.1 Withania somnifera
GTCAACAAGTAATGATGGCAATTCCTAGGAAAAAGGCAAAAAGACATATCGCAATAAAAGATGCTTGTTCACCTGACAACAAGGACATGAAACGATACGTCTCTTGTAGAGATTATGACATGTGGCCAAATGGCAAGGGGATCATGACACGTGGAGGGGAAAAATGGGAAATAATGCTCGAATTCCCACTTTGCCCTTGTTTTTGAAAAAGGGAATGATGATAGCGCCCAAGGTATTTTCCACCTCAACATCAAGCCAAGTCAGCTGCGGAGAAGGCCTCGAACGAGTCACCTCAGCCATAAACCAGGCCGTGTCAAAGACGACTTTTAAGCCACTCACTCCATTACTAGCGGGGCATCGGCCACCTCATTGTCAAGCTAGATTGGCTGTGAAGAGGGCCTCGAGCAAGCCACCTCAGCCATGAGCCAGATCGGTTAAAAGGAAACTTCAAATCAAACACTCCGGTCACGAGCGAGTCCACCATGAACGCGACCTCTCACCTCGGCTACGAGCTATCTAGGCACACCCCGGGAGAGAAAACCCTGGAGCTACCCCAATCACCTCCGCTAGGGCATCGGTCGAGTGGCGTAAACACACACATTGACTCCGGGGGGGGGGACTACTATAGAATAGTGGTAGAGGAGGTTTATGGTAATCGATAATTATCATTAATTACCAGTAATTGCATAACAAGTAGGGAGTAACGGCTCCCACTAAGGCTTTCTACTAAGTAGCCGTTGAGGGAATTCCGCCCCTTAACAGGGCCACGACTGTTTAAGAGATGTGGGGGTAACCACTACGGCAACTCCCTCCCACTTACAGCATCTACTAAAACGACTCTTATAGAAGACTGTTATAAATATCATGACTGAAGAAAGGCAAAGATACGCTGAAAATACGATTCACTAAATACTTTTGGAATTCTCTCTGTGCTAATACTAACTTAAGCATCGTAGAACTACCCCGGGGACCACCCTGGGCTTTATTTTGCAGGCTATTCCTCACGTTATCACTCGATCGCTATCATTCGATAGATTTCCCAATGGATATTTCATTGGTGGTCTTTTCGGACTCATCAATTAGCGCCGTCTGTGGGGAATTGAACAATTAAGTCACTCAAAACCAGTTTAAAAGAAATATATAATGAACACTAGGAGCAAAACGGTCGAGTCCGGCTCAAGGGCAATAACCCCGGTACGAGGAAGCCCTTCCAAGAGAGGTCGAGGTCGGGGACGACCCCGAGCTCGTGTCGACCGCCCTGATAGAGGGACCTCCCTAAATCAGCCTCCCATTGATATTCCACTGGAGGCCACTCAAAGTTTTTTCTCGACCACCTGGAGCTGTTCCGACAGTGGTTCGAATAGCATCAAGAAAGCGGGTTCCAAGGCGGAGTCTCACCAAACCCCAGTTGGCTCATCCACCCGAAGAGTCCCTACAATAAAAATCCGAGTCGGATGACTCCCTCTCGAGTGACAAACATCCTCGTCACAAGAGGAGGAACGTACCCACTCAGCAGGTACGACAGTGGGATCATGGCTGGAGTTGTGAAGCCATGAAAGAACCCTCCAGCCCAGCTACATAAGAGATGCGACTGATAGGATCTTGGGCCTTGACGACTTAGGTTCCATGGTCTCACTATTCACGACGAGAATAATAAACACCCCTCTTCCTTGGGGGTTCAGAACGCCGGTATTGAAATACGACAAAAGTATGGACCCCAGTGACTTTCTGTTCACATTCAGGTTCCAGATGATGAACTGCCAATGCAACTCGAAACACATGTACAGAATCTTCCAAACTGCTAGTGGATCGAGCTCGCATATGGTTTGACGACCTACCCCAAAACAGTGTAAACTCGTTCAAGGAGCTCACCGAGCTCTTTCTTGCCCGCTTCTACCAAAAGAAGAAGGTGGTAAAGAGCGCGACAGACCTTTTGGATGCAAAACAATAGGGTGATGAAACCATAAGCTCTTATCTAGAGTGCTTCATGGAGAAAAGTCTGCACATGGAAGGGAAGACGGACTAGCGCATTATCTCCGTCTTCTTGAGCGGACTTTAGCCTAGGTACCTCTACACTGAGCTAAGGAGGAATCTACCCAAGACAGGGGACGAGCTATTTTGGGTGGTACAAAGCTTTGCACTGGCTGACGAAGTAAATAAAAAGAAAAGAGAAGGAAACATGCCGGAGAAGAGGACTAGAAACAGGTCCCAACAAGAAACGCCTTCGACAGGCTGGGGAAAGGAAGGGCGGAACCTAAATTAGCCAAAGAAAGTATGACCCTGCTCACCCAAACCAAGTCAGAAATCCTCGCGCTCCATTATGATGTGTTGAGGCCACAACTAGCATTGCAGGCACCACCCCACAAGCGATCTCGAGCTATTAGTACCACTACCACAACGGTATGGTCATGATCTGGAGGCATCCAAAGACCTTATGAAGGAGATTGAGGAATGCGTCAAGTAAGGCATACTGATGCAGTACACCTCATCCGCTGCTGGTCCTTCTCGCAGTCAGGGCCGAGGTTGCAGAATAGGCCAACAGTACAACTTGGGAGGCTGAGGTCAAAATCAATCCCACATAAGATGGGACTCCTCACAGAACTAGCACTCCCGATACCCGGCCCATCAGTATCAAGGATAGGGGAACCAAACTAACCCCAACCGCATCTTGGTGGCCCAGAACCAGCAACACGGGAATGCGGGCCAGGCTCCACTACCCAAGGACCAGCATGTGACCAGTCTAATACATGTCATATTTGGATGGGCCTCAGAAGGGGTATCATAGGCTGCCTTGAAAGCTCGGAGTAAGAGGTTCAAGTCGGGGGAGGTAATTACCTTCTCTGAGAATGACGCCGTTCCAGGGATCATGCCTCACTCCGATCCCTTGGTAATCCAAATCAGTGATGGCTAATAAAGAGGTGCATTAGGTGTACGTAGATAACGGGGCTTCCAGCAGTATTATCTTCTCAGGCTGCTTTGAACAGCTCGGCAAAGCAGAGCAGTCTACCCCTCCAAATGTTCACACAAGGGGAGGTCATACCGGAAGGAACCATCTGGCTGCTGGTAATAGTTGGGACTTCCCTGACTATAAAAATCATGATGGTGGAGTTCTATGTGGTGAACACCCCGTCTATACACAACGTAATCTTAGGGAGAGATTGGATGACCCCGGGTAAGGCAGTCTGTTCATCATACCAGCTCATGATGAAGTTTCCTACCGAGCAGGGGATAGCTTCAGTCCGGGGAGTCCAACAGGTCTCAAGGGAGTGCATGAGAATTAAACTAAAGAGGAAGGCACCTGAGGTCAACAAATAGTAATTACTAGAGGGGGTATAGAGGTAATAGAGGTCTCTTTAGACCATGATTTCCCTAAAAGTAAAGTGAGCGTAGGCTCATCACAAAACACACCCCTCCACCAAGGGATGATCTCCTTACTACAGGAGTTTAGAGATGTTTTCGCCCGGTCACCTCAGGACATGAAGGGGGTATCCCCTAAATTAATGGTCCACAAACTGAATGTGGATAGCAAAATCATTGGTGCAGCAAAAGAAAAGAAAGTTCGCATCGAAAAGAAACCAAGTCATCCGAGCTGAGGTGGAATAACTACTGGCAGCAGACATTCTCTTCGAAGTGAAGTACCCCACCTGGGTAGCCAACCCGGTGATGGTTAAAAAGGCGGGGGGAGGATCAAAAATATGTGTCGACTACACCGACCTGAACAAATTACTGCCCAAAAGACTGTTACCCTTTGCCAGTCATAGATCAGAAGGACAAGGCGGTATTAGGATATGAGCTGCTGAGCTTCCTGGATTTGTACAAAGTCTACCACCAGGTCCTAAAGAGTAAGGAGGACACCTCCAAGATGGCCTTCATCAAAGACTAGGGAACCTTCGCTTACAAAAAAATGCCCTTTTGGGCTGAAAAATATCGGAGCCATATATCAGAGGTTAGTAGATGAAATATTCAGACAACAGGTCAGCAAGACAGTAGAAGTCTATATAGACAACATAGTCGTTAAGAGTAAGACCCTAAATACGGTCCTGAAAGACTTACGAGAAATCTTACAACTCCTTAGGTGCACTGGGCTGAAGTTAAACCTGGCAAAGTGCCATTTTAGAGTCAGCTCGGGAAAGTTCCTTGGGTACATGGTTTCCCAGAAGGGGTTGAGTGTGAACCCTTCCAAAATCAAGGCAGTGACGGAGATGAGATCTCTGAAATGCTTGAAAGAGGTCCACAAGTTGACAGGATGCCTGGCTTCACTAAGCCGTTTCTTATCCAAATCAGTCGAGAAGCAGCTTCCATTCTTCCGCTTCTTAAAGAATGCCAAACACTTCCAATGGACGGAAGAATGCCAGAAAGCCTTTAAGGACCTGAAACAACACCTGGCTACACTTCCCGTCCTAACTATACCAACGTTAGGAGATACACTGTATCTATACCTCGCTGCCATAGCAGAAGCAGTCAGCATTGTCCTAATCCTTGAGGAAAGTAGGGTCTAGAAACTAGTGTACTTTATCATCCAAGCTCTGCACAGAGCCGAGGTAAGATACCTACCCACAGAGAAAATGGTGCTGGCCCTGATAACCACATCTCGACGACTCCGCCTCTATTTCCAAACACATCCCATCTGCGTGCTGACCAACATGCCCCTGAAGCAGATACTCCTAAAGCCTGAGGTATCTGGAAGATTGATGATGTAGGCAATCGAACTCGAGGAACACAAAATTGACTTCCTAACCAGAAAAGCCATAAAGGCTAGGCTTTGGCAAGTTTCCTGTTGGAAATGAATCCAGTCATTTTAGAACCAACCTTAGAGCCTACGTTGGAGCTCGAAGACCAGACTGAACTCAAAGAACCTCAGGATACCTTCGTTATGTATGTGGACGGGGCATTAGTGAGGACCCCAACGTGGTCGGATTCTTACTCACCATCCTGGAGGGAGTGAAAGTATCATACGCACTTTGATTCACCTTCAAAACAACAAATAATGTAGTAGAATATGAGGCACTGATAACAGGACTCCGCTTAGCCCAAAAGATGAAAGTGGAATCAATTTCCATCTTCAATGACTCCCAGCTCGTTGTCAATCAGGTAAAGGTCACATATGAAATGAAGGAAACCCAGCTAAAAAAATACCTAAAGATAGTGAAGAGACTGCGTGAGAAGGTTGCCTATTTCCAAATAGGCAAAGTCCCCAGAGGTGAAAATACTCGAGAAGACACTCTCAGCAAACTGGCCTCCTCTAAGAAGGATAGGAAAAATAAAGGGGTCACAATTAAAGAACTCAGCTACCCAAGCATCGGCGAAGCCACCATCTCGGTGGTAGAAGAAGAAGGAAGCAATTGGATGACCCCCATCATCACATATCTCACCTCAGGGGAAGTACCCTCCAACCCGGTGGAAGCCAGGAGACTCCGTTTGAAGGCCCCGAGGTACGTCTTGAATGAGGGAGTACTCTATAAAAGATCCTTCTTGAAACCCCTTTTGAGGTATGTAGGGCCAAACCAGGCCAACTATATACTACGAGAAGTCCATGAGGGATCTTGTGGCTACCATCAACGAGCAAGGGGCCTAGCAAAAAAGATAATGAGATGGGGCTACTACTAGCCTACCCTGGTACATAAAGCACGGGACTTCGTCCAGAAGTTCCCAAAGTGCCAGCTCCATGTGCCCAGTATAAGGCAGCCACATATGGATTTGATCACAGTGCAAGGCGCCTGGCTATTCGCCCAGTGGGAATTGACATCGTGGGATCTTTCCCTGAAGCACCTGGAAGGGTGAAATTCCTAGTGGTGGTCATAGACTACTTTACCAAATGGGTAGAGGAAGAACCCTTAGTCACAATCACTTGGAAAAAGATCCTAAACTTTGTATAGAGGAACACCGTATGTCGCTTTGGAGTACCCAGCAAAATTATCTCGGCTAACGAAAAATAGTTCGTAGATAATCTGTTCAGAGCATGGTGTGTAGAGATGAAAATCATGCAACACTTTACCTTCGTTGCTCACCCTCAAGCAAACAATCAAGTCGAAGTGACGAATAGGACCCTGCTACAAGGTTTGAAAAGGAGACTGGATAGAGCCAAATGGAGATTGGGTGGAAAACCTACCAAACGTCCTATGGGCATACAGGACCACGCCAAGAACTCCTAATGGAGAACCTTCTTTCAGCCTGATATATGGGACGGAAGCAGTAATCCCCATCGAGATTGGGGTACCAAGCCCCAGAACACTACATTACGCAGAATTCTCCAACGAAGAAGAGCTGAGGCTAGACTTCGACCTACTAGAAGAAAAGAGAGATAATGCAACCATCTCAGAGGCGAAGTACAAGAAGTCCATGACCAAATATTACAAAGATAGGGAAAAGAATACCTAATTCATCACAGGCCAGTATGTCCTCTAGCAAAATGAGGCCAGCCGAGCTGAAAAGACGGGGAAGATGGAGGCAAATTCGGAAGGCCCATATAGAGTGGTTGAAGCCTCAGGAGAAGGAAGCTACAAACTAGCGAGACTAGATGGTACTAGGGTACGCAGGACCTGGTATGTAAGTAATTTACGAAGGTTTTATCAATAAAGTCTTGCTAGTTATGTATCTATTTATGTGCCTACCTTAATAAACACTTTGTCACACTTTATGATCAATTCTCTTGTGTACACTTTACTAATTTTTGCATTTATTAAATCGACCTCCTCAAAACGAGAGCTCAGTTCGGGCATAATGCATCGCATTCATTAAATCAACCTCGTCAAAATAAGAGCTCGTTTCATCCAGAACGCGCCGCATTTATTAAATCAACCTTTTCAAAATAAGAGCTCGGTTCGGCCAAAACACGTCGTATTTATTAAATCAACCTCGTTAAAATGAGAGCTCGATTCGGCCAGAATGCGCTGCATTCATTAAAGTGACCTCGTCAAAACGAGAGCTGGGTTCGGACAAAGAGCACCGCATTTATTAAATCGACCTCATCAAAATGAGAGCTCGGTTCGTCCAGAATGTGCCACATTTATTAAATTGACCACGTCAAAATTAGAGCTCGGTTTCATAATAACGTGTCACATTTATTAAATCAACCTCGTAAAAATGTGAGCCCGGTCCATCCTAAAGAGCCTCTATTATTAAAGTGACCTCTTTAAAATGAGAGCTCGTCTTGGCAAACACGCCATTAAGAACTAAATACCTCCTAACGAACTCAAAAGATCCGAACTAAGTATGAATTCTTACATGTCATTATCCTAAGTAAATATAGAAATGCCGAAGAGCAATGGGAAAAATATGAGCCCTACCAAAAATAGGGCAGTTAGGAACACAACCTGGATCCAAGGTATGCGACTTCTTAAATTAATTTATTTTAGAACTCTTTAGACATATGTAGGCATATTCGAATATTTCACAAATCCTATCATACCTAAGAGTTGAACACACAGATAAAAACGACGAAGAAAGAACAAAATGGTTTTATTTACACAAAGGTGAAATATACAAAATTATTGATACATCAACCTAGCGCCTATGCCGAGATGCGGCTCTACCTCGGCCTCTTCCCCGCGCAGGAACTCCAGGGGAAGGTGTCACTTGGCTCGTACTAGCCCTCATATCCCTTCTGAAATATTAGGGCCTCTTCTTTATGTCTTCGTACATAGCCAGGAAGTTATCCAAAATGGCCTTATTCTTCCGGAAGATGGACGAGGTCTCTCCCTACATAGAAGCTAGGCTGGCCAGAATAGCGGTCAGCTCTGCAACTCGTTCCTCCACCTTGTCCAAAGAAAGGAGCTTTCCTTCCCAGAATATGACCCTCTCGTATTCCTAGACCTAATCTCGTAGGCGGTTCAACTCAGCCTAGCGGTGGCAAAAGTCCAGCTGGTGCTCAGTCACATTTGCTTGGAGCTGAGTCACCTGCATCTGAAGCTTGGACACCTGAGCTTTCAACTTGTCTGTTTGACCTTTCTAAAAAGTTACCGACCTCTTAATAATGGCCGCAAGAGTTCGGACGTTACCTCGGAGGTCAACCACCTTTCTCTCTAATGCCTCATTTTCTCCCCGGAGGTAGTCCCTCTCATCCCTACACTCTCTCATTATTTGAACCAAGACTCCCAACTTGGCATTCTGAGAGAGACGAGTCTGAAAGTACTGGATGAACTCGTTCTTGAGCTGCAACTCCCTATCCCTCATATGGAGAAGTCGTTTAAGGGAAAAATTCTCCTTCTCCCTTTGAGAAAGGGTGTAGGAATGAGTCTCTGAGAAGGCATAAGAAACAAACAATCAGAAAGAGTCGGAAAATAGAAAAGTTTCTCTTTTTTCATTAATAAAGGCTTAGAAGCCCGGGATAACTCAAACTTGAAAAGTAAAAAAGTACAAAATCCTAGAGAGCTATACATTGTCTTTGTTGGGGGAATGGCGGAGATCGGCTCTATCTCCATGGTCGAGTCAGTAGTAGCAGCAGCCTCAGAAGATGCATCGGCGGAAGGATCGATGGCTGGGTCTTGAAGACCAGTAGCAGCAGCTGAGCTTTGAAGACCAGCAATGGAAGGTCCAGTCACCTCGGCAACCAAGTACCCCTCTATGTCCGGGTCTGCATTCTCCTCGCAAGCCCTTAACTCCTCCACTGTCAAAGGAGAAAGACGCTGAGAGATATACCGGAGTAACGACACTTCTGGACGGCAGAGAATTTCCCGAATTAAGTCGTTAATCACTCTAGATTCGGCCCCGGTGTTATTGCTAAAACTAACATTTTGGATGGAAACTTTAGGATAGGCCCGAGCAACATCATTCAGCGTCACCGCCCTGGTCGCAGAAACCAGCGACTCACTAATCACGATAACGTACTCCGTAAAAGCAGAAGTCTGGGTCAGCTTCTCGAAAAGGATCTCGACAAACTCTCCCTGTCAGTCTACGTAGGTCTCCTTTAAGTAGCGCAACTCAAACTTAGATGTTCGCTGCCTCTCCTCAGCCCCTCATTGCTGTTTTTTGGCTACCCAGGCCCTCTCCTCAGCAGCCTTCATTCTCAGCTTGGTCGCTCTCAGCTATTTCTCCCTTTATCTTCAGAAGCCTTCAGGCGGGCTTCTAAGGCTTCCCGCCGCACCCTCTCACGGCGGGATTCTTCTGCGGCACCTTTCACCAGGGTAGAGGCCACCTTAAACAAACCCTGTAAATGGAGAGACAAGTCAGTTGGGATAAAATGGTTAAAATGCGGAAGACCAGTCAAAATCCAGGGGGAGATTTACCTTGCTGAGGTCGGACAAAGGGGTCCCAGTGGTAGGAACCACTTGAGATAACCTTGGCTTCTTAGGCCGAGGTAATAGAATTAAACTCACTCCACGGCTCTCCCCAGAACACTCGGTGAGATCAACGGGCCTAGGCAAACAAGCCGCGAGAGGCTCAACTACCGTTCTCACTAGCCTGGGCCCTAGGCTTACATCGGCGGAGGGGCCTGCACTCTCCTTCGGTGTGGTGACATGAGTTACCCATACCACTGTATTACAAAAAGAACGGGTCAGCTCGGCAAGTCGGTAAAAGAAACCAATACAAAGACAAACTTCTAAACTACCTGAGTCCCCTTCTGACGAGACCTCCTGGTACTTCACCAACTCGCTACTAGGGTCAAGACCACTGATGCGAGCTCGAACCAGGTCGACATATGTGAAATGAAAGTGGCGAGGAGGAACCCGGTCAAGAAGGGTAAAAACTAGAGGAGGGATGCTAGGAGGCCCCTTATTCCTAATCTTGCCAAAATTCCAACTCGGCATCGACAGACGCCTCTCTAACCTAAAAAGGAAAAACTTCCCCTTATAATTCGACAATTTAGAAGGAAGAAGAACCCTAAAGCTGCAGAGGGTGCTAAAAAACTAAAACCCCCGAACGTTTTACTGTAAAAAAATATTTGAACGGGTCCAAAGAAGGGACCGCCCCGACTTTGCTGCAGACCAAGGCGAAGCCCACCACAGTGCGAACCGCATTGGGGTCAATTAGCCAAGGATGAAATTAAATGATTCCAAAATACTAAGAAGTAGAAGGAATACAGGAAATCTCAACCCGGCCAATATGTGCTCAGTATACAGGGTACAAAACCTTAAAGAGGGGAGACAAGCCTTATCACCACCAGAGGGGATGACAAATTCAAAAGCATAGGGGACTCTATGTTTCCTAAGAAAAGGCAGCAAGAACTCAGCGGAAAGCCCACTGGGTACCCTTGCAACCTCCAAATCTAGACCCCTAAGACTCAAAGGGGAAGCAGTCAAAGACTGCACTAATGGCGAGTCACTACTCACTCGATAAATCCTAACCTCATGTTTGAGGATGAAGAGGAGGAAGGGGAAGAAGACGGAGCAGAAGACGGAGTAGAAGAAGAAGACATACTTACTAGTTGTATGCAAAAGGATGCTAGGAATTATGGAAGACCTTAAGGAAAAGAGCAACATGATCACAAACTCGAAAAAGAATAATAG
>JBDJHY010265184.1:0-10445 GCA_039654485.1 Withania somnifera
TAATGTGTTTTACACGATCACAAAGGCTTGTGACTGAGCTATCTTGTGGTTACAACGAGGTACCGTGAATGTAGTGACCATGCACCTTTGCAGTGGGATTTTTAAACCCAAACTATTTCATTCATTTGCACATATTGATCGTCCTTTACTTAATTTTATAAGAACAAAAAGGAGAATTTCAAGATTTAGCAACTGGGTAATGATTCCAAACCCTTCCTTATCAATTTATATAAACTTGATCATGATTTTGAATTATAAACTTGAAGATTTTCAAGTTAGAAATTATGAAATTCCTCATAAACTTGAAAAGTAGAACTTGGTGTTTTGGATTATAAAAAGGATCAGGCTTTTTCTAAAATTTGATAATTAGATTGCCTAAATGATGGGCATTTTTTCAATAAAATTCCAGTTTTGACCCTGTGGGCCCAGGGTGAAATTCTGAATAAAGTTTCAAAATATTGAAATATAGGTATTGGTTATTGTATTTTCTTGTGCATATTGTGTTTGTGACTAGATCGTGCATTTGGAGGCATTGAGGAAAAGAAAAGCTCCCGAGTGATGGTTGTTCTTCATTCCCAAGGAAAATTGAGGTTATTTCATATTTTTATAAAGTGTTAGTAAATGATTTTTAAATTGTTTGTAATTAATAGTAATGGGTACATTAAGGATGCGCGTGTGGTTAAATAACTAGACCCACCCGGGTGCTAGTGTCAAGCATGCTAGGTTTATAATGAGAAATTACTTGATAATGTGATTTTGTGACTTGTTGTTGTAGCTTGTCTCTTTGGGATAGGTTTGAAATGCCTTGATTATGCTTCATTGATTATAAGTCTAATCTTGGTATGATAGTTTAGATATTCTGTGGATAACACTTAAATTTAGTAAATGTTGCCCGATTATGGATTGATTATGAGTGAGTACTACCTTAAGTGATGTGATGAGATTAAAATGTAGTATTTTTACCCTTGAGATGTGTAATGTGATTCCCTATTGAGGCTAATCTAGTATAAATAAATAATTGGATTGTGACTGCCTGTGAAAGGGTTTGTTATATAATATAATGATTTGAGTACCACACTCCTTGATTTTGTTTATATAATTACTTGATAATGATTGATCTTCAAGTTTATTTTTGTCTTCTGAAACTAATTATATAACAAATTCAAAGGTAAATTGTTCTAGCTAGTGAAATGATAAAAGGAAAATGGTTCCGGCTAGTAATATGGTTAACGTTTAGGGAAATGGTTACAAGCAATGATATAGTCTGAAGGGAAATGGTTCTAGACTAGTACATAGACCTTATGAATCCCCCATCATTCTTTCCAATGACTTATATCAGAATCCTGTGTGGGATGACATGCACCACAACTATTTTTGCATTGCATTGCATTTTTATTAATTTTTGAATTTGATTTGACTTGTCTGCCTGATTTATATTTTGGAAACTAGTATATAGTGATAACTTTAGATTATTATTGAAACTTGAATTGAGTTGATACTTGATTTTATGTTTTTTTATTATCATGTTGTTTTGGGATTTGTAAATATTTGCTACTTGTACGAATTTCTTTATATCTTAGACATTTATTGTTGGTCAGGCTATTGTATATGAACTATGTTTAGGTTGTAGCTATTGTATGGTGGTTGGATGTTGGGAACGTTCGTCATCTCTTTATATTAGGATCAACCAAGGACACTGTTAAGTATCATTCATCATGTACTCACCCTTACTTTTTTTGCACTTATTGCAAGTTCCGTGTCAGAGTCATATTGATTCCTCTTTACCTTCACTCAGGAAATACATATTCAAGATATTTAGAGGTATCATTCATTCTTTCAACTACTTTTGGATAACGTTTTATCTTACTTTTCAATGTCTTTACATTTTTGAAGACTTGTAAGCTCGATACTTATATAAATTCTTAAATAAAGGTTGTGTATAGTTGCTACCTGGTTGGAATATAGTTTATGTAAATTTTTCTTTAAGTCCTATATTTCTCTATTACTATTATTTTACTTCCTCAATTATTATTGTTTCCACTTGTTCATCATTAGTTTATTTGTCCTATCACGGTGGGAAATAGGTGCTATCACAATCGAGTTTTGGGTCGTGATATTTGATCCCATAAACTGTGTTGCCACCATAGATTTGCTTTTATGGCCTTTATGAAGATCCTTAGCTTTATAGAATAGTCCTAACTGTGGTGGGTTAGGGATACTACTTTTCAATGTGGTATTTATTACACTGGATTTCATGTCACTTATTGTAGGGTTTATATCAATTAAGAGAAACTTCACACACCCCAAGATCACCCCTGGGCGGAACATGCATCCTTAGCCACTAAGTTTTCCTAAGAACCTCAAAAGAACAACTTGAATCATGCATGGATCAACGTACGACACTTAGCAAAAGCAATAACAATAACATTAGAAGTGTAATGGGCATCTCACAGTAGTCAATAAATAGTCTTAATAAAAGAATAGATAAACTCTAGTCTCAAAACCTATATGTCTTAGTATAAAAGCCTATACTTGCTGAATAATGGACTGGTAGCACTAGAGTTTACCAACTAGTATCTAATGAATAAAATAATAAATAAATAAATAAATAAAGCTAATGTCCAAGCTATAGATAAATAAATAAATAAATAAATAAATAAATAAAAGTAACTCCATAGTTGGGCCCAGAATAAAGTAAGGACTCACCAATCTTCTGGTCTTCTAAGAGTGTACTATGAAAACCTTGAATGATTGGGTGGTTGGAAAAATCTAAATAGGGGTTAACGCATGCAGAAAGATTAGATATGGCACACAAAATACGCATTGAGTACGTGAGCAATAAAAAAAACAAGTTATACAACAGTAAATGATAAGTCTTATGCAATGCATGGACAGTTAATCATCTTTATAATAAAATAGTCAAAAATATCATATCTCAAATAAACTTAGTTAATAGTTTAACTCATCAGTTTTTAACAAAAGCTAAAGACTTAGTTAAAAACATTCTTTCACTTTCTTCCTTTAAAAATTATAACTATTTCTTCTTTCCAAATTGTCAATTTTACTATTTTGTGGGAGTTTCTCTAACCTACATACATTAGGAAATAAGCATGAGGACTACATATATCCCCATGTAGAAGGCCCCCATACCTTTCCAAATGGTAGGAGTACTAGTGCTTCTCCAATGGATCCAACTAGACTATCACAGGAACACTTACTGGGCCAAAATTGATATAAAAATACCGATGTTAGGGTACGTTGGTTTGGCTATGGGACCTTTGTTTTTCCACCCAAAGTGATAATACTCTGCACATAAATTATTATAAATTTTATTTTCACTTTCATCTGTTCACTTTCTTTCCACTGGGCCCAAAGTAGCCAAAATGGTTCACTTAAACATGCTTCATTACTTCTCTATAACTAATTTCAATTATCCATAACTGTTCACTTTCTTTCAACTAGGCCCAAAGTGGACAAAACTATTCATTTAAACATGCTTCATACTTCTCTTTAACTAGGCTCAGTTGTTGTTCAGTTAAACATACTTCATCAATGGGTTTTAAACCATATAAAAATCATTAATCTTGAAACTTTCAATGATCATCTAAAGTTTTAAAATAGACTTTGAAGAATAATATTAAATTCATACTTCAATACTTTTTTCATTCTTTCACTTCACCTTTCAAAATAATACTAGCTCATAAGTCAATAATTATGACACTTTAATTCTCAAGTTTGAAGAATAAACTCTAGTATGTAATTCATACTTTCAAAATTCTTCCTTTCTTTTACTTTCACTACAAAACATGCTAAATCATGAGGACTTCCATAATTAAATAATCATCATGAAAACTTCATAATTCTAACTCAAAACCATCAAGTAAATCATCATTTTAGGGAATCATAGTTTATAGAATTAAACAATAACCCTAGAATGATTTTACATATTCAAACCTTTATTCAGAAAAGGGTTTTTAGGAACAGGAATGAAAGGACTCCTTGTTGAAATACCATAGACCTCAATTGAAGAACTTTGATGGAAGAAAGTTGATAAATTTGCTCCTAGAAGATAAACCTTTAAAAGAATCCTAGCTTTGTTCTTGAGAGAATTTGAGAGAAGAACCTTACCTTGATTTGATTCAGCATAGAATGATTGGGAATAGGTGTTTCAGTTTTAAATACCTTGAAAATTTGGGTCCAAAATGACATAATATTAATGATTTAAGAGATGGAAAATTTCAAATTTGCCTTACAAAATCGGGGAAAATTACCCAATTTAACACATAAACACGATCCCAACTGTATCACAACTACTGTCACAAAAACTAGAAAATCATATCATAGTTTATGTCATGGAAACCACTCTGCTTTGACACAATGAGTGCCACGGTTAGACTAAGTGAAATTTCCCTACACACTTTTCTAAAAATGTGGCACTTTTGCAATCGCGCCCAGATTCCTACCGTAGCACATTTTGAGGTTTCTAAATATGTAAAGCATGTATAAATATCTAAAATTGATCCCCATTCATTACCAAGACTCCATAAATGTAAAATAACACTATATCATCCCTCAAAAACACCAACATATACTAGAATTTCAAGGAATCATAGAGATATTACAAGGCTTTAAAGAAAGGGACATAACTTTCTACTCAGAACTTGAAATCATGCATAGTTTGCTGTGTTTCAAAGTATACTCTTAGGGATTAAAAAACATGAAAACCAAAACCATACATCTATAGGAGCAACAGAACCCTTTATGCTCAATTTAGGTTCAAGGTTCAAGTTAAGCCACAAGCAAATAACGAGTTAAACTCTAGATAACGTTTTGAGGTGTTGCAAAAATCCCATTACATGATTCATAATTTTTGAACTGTATATTTTCTTTGGTCTGGTAGATTTAGACTATTATCATATTTCAAATTCTTAGCAAGATTTAGTATGTTTTCAACTTATTCACATTGCTTGGGCCATTACATATTATTTATGAGCTCAGTACTTATCTCATGAATTACTTTAGGTTTATATTCATGATTATCATTTTAACTGTTTTTCTCACTTTTTATGCATGATCTCACATATTAATATGTTTGATGTATTGACCATATTTTTGTAATGTATAATTTCATGAAAATGCAAGACACATCTTCCTCCTAATCCCAGAGCTTAGTTTAGGTCTTGTTGCCTATCTAAATTTGTGAGTCCTCATAGCATTAAAGGTCGGAGTATTCTTTGGTTTTTCTTATTTTGTATTGTCTAGTTATTAGGGATTTAGCTGGGAATTTGTCTATGCAACTCAATCTAAGTGATAGAGGCTTCAAACATTGAGTTGCAGTATATTGATTCAGATTATGAATTTATATTTGGTAACACTAGCTTTTGAGAGTTAATAGTTTTTCATATTATCCTTGCTTTTACCATTTATCAAGCCATATTTATGCTTCTGTTTTATGTTGTTAGTTAGTAGACAAGTGTATGTGACAAGGGCTAGTTTAGGTTCACTTATCGGTTTTGAGTACCTCTTTCCTTTAAGGTTGCAGACTCGGGACATGATTGAATGGGTTCTTAATCATGATTGGATTTGTCATTATTTTATCACATGATGGTATATCAGTTGTAATAAAATCCCTAACAAGAAAACTTATTTATTTTTTATAAATAATAGTAGTATAAGGCATCCTATTTTAAGAAAAATCTTCATAATGCTTTGCATTCAGTTATTTCATCTCACTTCATGATCATTAAGTTTATGATTTTAGTCTAGTCTTATCTCATGGCCTATGTTAAAAAGTTACCTCATGACTCATGCATCTAGAATCCCCTTGTGTTTATTACTATGTTATGTTATGTCAAGTTCTTTTATGCTATTTGAGATACCATATGTTCACTTACTGACGCTATTTTTCATTACATCATTTTATGATGCTGGCTCAGGTACTTATGCATACGCTCATATGATTCAGTAAGTTCTACACCTTTTCTTTGGTGATCCTTGTATACTTTCAAGAGGACTTGATCTTCAGAGTAGTTCAGTAGCGTATGTTCCTTTATAAAGGTACTATTGGGATCTTTTCCCTGTGGAAAATATTACTGAGTTATTTTAGAGGTTTGATAAACATAAAGTATTTATAACCATGTTTTACAGTTTTGACCCCCATGTCATTTTCTTATGAATTCTATGTATTATGATTTTATTAATAAATGGTCTCTTAATAAGATTTGTCGTTTCACATCTTTAAATCATGTGTTTGATAAATGTATGTTAGTAAATGCTCATGTTATATGCTAAGTGGTTTCTTGGGTGTCAGCAATGGCAATGGACATTGATCCCAACCGGAGTCGAGGCTCAGGGCATGACATAGTTCTAGAGCGGATAATATCACTAGTGGGAAGGGTCATTATAGATGATATCACGGCAAGTCTTTTGTCATCCTTATTAATGGTGGGTTAGATTTCAACAATGCTTAGGAAAATTCCAAGAAGATGGGGCAAACATTAGTGATGAGCCTAGGAAAATCCCATTTGGTGGGAAAAATATTAGTGAAGATGTTAAGTCCATGAGTTGCACATCGCCAAGACATAAAAGAGATGTTAGGTGTAAGTAAGCAAGACTAACATTACTTAATCCTCAATCATCATGCCCCGAGCTCACCCCCGGAAGCAACAAGGCATTCGAACCACCAAGTGTCCTAGAAGAACTCTTGGGTAAAGCATATATCCAATCACACATACTCTTAGAGGTAGCAAGGTATAATGAAACAGTAATGGGCATCTCACATGAATCAAAAGACATAAATAACAAATAAAGAGTACTAAATTTGGAATACATCTCTAAAATTTTTCTAAAAGACACTACAATAGGATAAGAAAAGATGTTAAAAACAAATATATAGCTAGATATTACAACTTCAAAATTAAGTCCGAGCTCTAAATTAAGAAGATAAAATTTGTTGCAATTTAGACCTCAAACCAAGAGCACTCACCAAATTGAAACCAGATCTACTAATCTATTAAATCGTGAATGTGTGGATGGATAACCAGATCTACATGGTAAGAGAATATAGGTATAGAGTATGCATCACTACTTGAAATTTACTGAGTATGTAGGAAGGTAACATAACTAATCTAATATCAATATGCTCAACTTAAAATATAACATGAACTAGGCTATCCAATGCATGAGAAAAATTACTAACACTGATTAGATAATGCTACATTGAAAGAAGGTGATTGAACATTACTATGCTACCACAAGCTGAACTAAATAATACTATGTTGGTACAAGCCAAGCTGAACATTACTATGCTGACACAATCTAAGATGAACACTACTATGCTGACCCAATCCAAGTTGAACACTACTACACTAACAACACAATAATCATGATAGATATGTGTATTTAAAATATCAGGTATTAAAAGAAGTTCAAAACTCATCAAAAGAATGTACTCATAAATAGAGTAAAACTAATCATCATTCAGTTTGGAAAACTGCAAGTCTGACTCTGTACCACAAATATCAATATGCAATATTATGCAAGATTTGTAGTTAATAATATAAAACTTCACATTTCAAAAGCATAAATAATACTCAGTAAATATTTCATCTCAAGAGTATAAAGAAAACTGAGTAAGACATCTCAAAATTTCATTAGTTTCAACAAGAAAATTTAGACACTTAGTTAAAACCTCATACAAAATTAACACTGAACAACAATGGGAGTTTCTATAACCACGTATTATGTGTGAGCAACCACGAGATCTAACATGTAATCCTATGCTAGGAGGGTCCCTTATACCTTTCCTAGATATAGAGCATGTATAAATTCCCTAGTGGATCCACTAATCCATGAACTAAATACTCCACTTTGGGACATGAACTTCCTATGATCGACAATGTAGTTTATGGAATAGGGGCCTTGCACCCTAATTCGTTCAATGCAAATATTACTCCCAAAACTAAAACTAATTTGATCCTCATCTTGACCAATGAAAAACAATTATATTACCAACTGACAAAGTAAAACTGTTCTAGCCTCTTTGGGAGAAATCTTTCTTAGCCTCTTTGGGCAAAACCTGTCTTAATGTATTTGTGAAAAAAAAGTCTTATAGAGACTGACTCATTATTCATGAAACATTTCTTCCGTAAGCAGTAATTGAGGTATTTAATACATCATTAAAAGATTACTAACTCTAAGTTGGGATGGAATATTTGTAAAAAAAAATCCAAAACATCAATATTTTTTGATAATCTCTAAAGCACGCTTAAAACTTTGTAAAAGAGAAGTAAAAATCATTTCAATGTGACTCATGCTAATAATAGGATTCAACCTTAAAAACTTAACAATTATGAATGTTAACCATGTCTCATGCTTTTATTTCAATTTTCATGAACATAACTCTAGAACTTTACTTTTTTCACAATGACTACCATAGATTTGACTAAAATCAAGGGATATGCAACTTGATAATATAGTATACAAAATTCATGCAAAGTACTTAACAAACATCAAGGAACATGGAAGGAAGGGTAATCTCAATATATAAGATAAATTAGATAATCCTAAAACTTACAACACAAAAAATCTCAACTTGAAATTTCATGGTTTGACACAAGGTTGGAAGGTAACCCCTGTTGAAGTCCTTATATACCCTTTACAAAGATTTTCATACACCACAATCGATGTTGGAATGGATTTCTTGAAGCTTTTTAGAAGAATCCGAGCTTGAAGACTCTGGAGAAAAATTATACTTCTTTCTTTTCTTTTTGTTTTGACTTGAGAGAATGAGGAACTTATCTGAGCATTTGGACTTGTAAATGTTCCTTAGGGAGCTTAAAATGACATATTTTTTACTAGTAAAAATTAAGAATTTACTAACAAGTCCTTAGGAAAATGAATTTAAAAAGCTGAAAACTTTCTCCCTTGAAATACCCCTACATCGCACAGCTTACGACACATAGGTAACTACCATGGAACAGGCCTTGCGATTATACCTACTCCAGCTACAAAATAGCAAGCTCTGGGAATTGCACTGTGGCGTGAAACTTAGTGAAACATTCATAAATTTTTGCTCAAAACTTGGATTAATAGATGGTTTATTGTGTTGGATACTATACTCAAATACCTTTGATTTGATACTTTATGGTACACATATATCCACATAGATTAGGATATGTGATTGTTATGTATCGACCTATATATGAAACCATACGAAAACTAGGCCGGTAGAAAAGTCTAGAACTTAACTTTGCGCTAGAAGTTTCTTATGACCTTGAATCATATCAAACACTACACTTTAGAAAACACTTATCACCTAGGAACTAATGAGAAAATTATAGAACTTGAACCTAACCACATACAAAGAACGATTTAAATTCTAGCTTATAATTTTGGGGTGCTACATTATCTCCCCCTTATGATCATTCATCCTTGAATGATGATTCAAGATAACACTGAGGGGATTTTACAATGAGGTCTAATTGACTACCTACTGAAACACTCATGAAAATACACTCACCGATCTGAACTGACACACATGCTACTCCGACTGAATTGCATTACCATGAACTCCACAAGTAAAGCATGAATATACTCAATGGGACTCATACAATGCTATATAAAGCTGACATAAGTAAGAATAGCTAAATGTCAAGGCTATTAACTTATATTGGACTAAATATTGATCATACATGTGATACTGACTGAGCTAAACTAGACATGCACGAGATTTCAACTGACCTGGATGGAATAGACGTGACCGGATGATTCTAGAATAAATATGTATAAATAACTCATGAGAGATGGGATAGAACATGGTACTTCATAAGAAATTTCTCATAACTATGAAGGGTTACACTAAGAAGATACATGAGTACAAGGACCTAACATGTAACTTGAAACAACTGTCTAAGCTTAACTCAATCTGAACATTCCATCTTTGTTATGTCTAGATCTACACTTACAAACTGAACTATACAATTATGAGAAAATTTATATAGCTGCAAAGTAGTGCATGAGCATGAGCTGCAAGAAAAAGACACTTAAATAAACACGTTGAAAGCATGATCTTGTAGGTACCTTTAGGTACGAACTACTAACATCGTCTAGACATCTGATCTAGGATGATAAAGCATGAAAGGTATGGGCATGGATGTAAGCCTTCTTTGAATCTGACACGAAACATAAGCACAAAAGGTATGGAATAAAAATAAGGCTAGTCCGTCCTTAGAAATACAACTGATAACCTTTAACTTATCAATCACCCTTTAACTTTACCTTTTCCTATGTAACACTATGCTCATTCTTTACAACTTATTCCTATCATAAGGGTATTAATAGTTACAAACTTCTGAAGCTAACTACATGTAATGACCCTTAAGGTCATTTATGATAAATATGCAGTGTCTTGCATCCTAGAGTGTTTCGGTAGTTTCTCCAAGTCA
>JBDJHY010265194.1:0-10444 GCA_039654485.1 Withania somnifera
CCAGATAGAATTGAACCAAAAAGGGTTTAAAGGTTCGATCTTTACAATTATAACGTTGGAATTACGATGAGTTAATGGTCCTAGGAGAAATGTGTATCTAATTAATGAAGAATTACACGAAAATAATCTAGTTATGGGATAATTTCATCAACTTCATGCTTTTAGACATTAATGGAGGAAAACTAAGAGAATAAGGAAGAAGAAGGGAAGGAGAACTCACCTAATTTCGTGTAGAATCAATGAAGAATGTAAAGAAAAGCTTATTTGGCCTTGGAATGGTGTTTGGGAAGGGTTTTTTCTTTGAAACTGAGGGGAATTGTATTTTTGGTTGAGTAAACATAAAAAGAGCTTCGGCTGGAAGCTTTAAATAATTGCCAGTTAGGCGCGATGTATCGCGATTGCGCTGCAGAACCTTTTACTCATCGCGATCGCAAAGAAGAAATTTCTAGGAAGCTATCACGATCGGACAATGAGTGATGCAATCATGTAGAGGAGCAAAAGTTGGTCATCGGGATTGCACCTTAAGTACCGCGATCGCACTTAAGGAATTCTGCACCAGTTGCAGATTCCATCTGCAATATTTCGGATTCTCAACTAGGGGGTTTAGGGATCAAAAGACATCCAATTATAACAAACCAAATATTCACACAGCATGAAAATGGTATTTCGGACTCAAAGGAATTGACGAAACTGAATTCCGAGGTCGTTCACTCAAAATGAACCCTTAAACCAAAAAGGGGCCTAAAGTGCATTCTTCCGCCAACGCCCCAAATTTGTAACGATAAGTCTGAAAATTATGCTAACACCTCCCCTAGACAAAATTCATCATTTTGGATCTGCTGGAAGTATCAAAATTCCAATCCGACACTCTGAATGTCAAATTACCACTCAAGCTCCACTTTAGGCTTTAAACTTAACTAAATTCCACAATTTCAGACAACTTGCAAATGAAACCTCCAAAACACGAACTTAGGGTCAATCTTGACTTTTTTGGCCTTTTAAAGCTAAGGAACTATCGAATTTAATTCCGAGAATGTCTTGAAGGAAAGTTGACTTTGGTCAACGAGTACTTAGTCTTAGGCTCTAAAATAGGAAATTTGAGATATTTCCCGACCGAGTTGCCAGGAATCCGAACTGTCGGTCTCAGCAAGTCATAAATGACTTGGGGAAACTACTGAAATGCTCTAGAATGCAAAAAGTTGCATATTTATTATAAATGACCATGAGGGTTATTACACTTTTGGGCTCAATTGTAATTAGTAAAACTTAGATAGTATAAACACCTAGTCTTTTATTATTTTATTTAGTTCAGTTATGTTATTCAAGATGATAAATATTAATTAAAAGGTTAGAGCTTGTTAGTTTATCATAGGTAGTAGGTGGATTCCCAAACTAGGATAGTTTAGCGTAATCTTGTCTTCAAGCGATTAAAGGTGGATTCTCGTAATTGTGTTCCTTAACTTTTTTTTTCAATTGATCATCAAATTACCCATTTGTGGATTCGGATTGGTTGTGGTTTGACTTATATATTCAATTGAGAGGTGAGACTATCAAGTCCCTTGTTTCGCATAAACCCGTAGATTGTCATGAAATTTTGCATATCTTCTTTTTTCTTCCTCCCTCGTGCTCGATCATGACCCTACAATTGAGATCGCATTATTTGGTCAGAGCTTTTTCTAGTAATTTGTTCCGTCGAAATACAATCCTTAGTTCATAAGTAAAAAAATAAAATTTAAAGAAAATTTTAGTTCCAGATTTGATTTGTTGTTTGTTACTTGATTTTGAATACTAGGAATTGATCTCCTATTATTTTTGAGTCATAGTGTCGAATTTAAGTTGAATCCGGGTTGTTTGGATATTTCCACCAAAAAGAAGTTGAAGCTTTTAAGTTTTGAAATTTTAGGATTTTAATTTCGTGTTGTTTGACTTGAAATCAAGGCTTTTAAATGCTTGGGGTTTGTTCTCCATATCTCCAGGGGCTTGGGTTTTAATTTTGGTGGATATTGGTGGTGGTTTGGTAGAGTTTTAATTTTAGGATATTCATCTTTTAGCACATGCTTAAAATCCAAAATTTGAGACTTTGATTGTGGTTTGTCTATTGAATCCTTGGCTTCAAAATGTTGGGAATTGTTTCTCATAACTTGAGGAGTGTGGGATTCGAATTTAGTGAAGTTCTGGTGATATTTGAGGGAGTTCAAGTTTCAAAGTCACCATTATTCTTTGTGTTCTTCATAACTTGAAGGAGGATGAAAGTGAGTTATCAATTCCGGATTTGATTTGGTGTTAAAATACAGTGGCAACTGATTACTATCACTCAAGGAGCATGTGGTTAAAACTTTGTACGATTCAAACCTCATTTGAGTGGTGTTGGATTTTTGAAATTCATCAAATTTCTTGATGTTCTTCAGCTTGTTCATGTGAAGAAGATGAACTTCAAGGGGTATTTTGATCTTCAAGACTTAGGTCTAAGTTGGAATTAGGTGTTTGTGTCTTGATTAATGTCTAAGTCAAGGGGTAAAAGAGGTAAAACAAGTGCTAAATTGATTAAGGGATCAAGGCTTGAGGAATTCGGATTGGGAAATCATACTCTTTATGACGGAACAATTTGGGCGAGTCATTCAAAGGAAGATGAACTGCCCTTTTAGCCGCCCATTTTCCTCAATCTTGAGGAAGTGAAGAAACTAAGGGACGTCCACTATTGGATAAGTCATCTACTCTTAGACAAGCATCCCAATTTGAAGGATGAACCATCCTTAACTAGGCGAGTCATCTCCCACAATTTTCTAAGACGTCCAAGAGTTAACTCAATGAGGCAGTGAGAAAGCTTAGGGGAGAAATCATTTGGATGAGTTATCCACCTTGGACGGGCTATCCTATTTCCAAAAAAGAGTCGTCTGATACATTGGATGATTTTTCCTTTGGAGGACGAGCCTTATGGACTTCTAAGGCAAGTTATCCAAGTTTTTAGACTAACCATCCTACTGGGGAGAACCGTCCAACACCCAACACAACATCAAATTTTGCTAATTGTTGAAGGTAATTCCAACCTTGGATTATTCATTTCCTCTTCTTATTCTCATCACTTCTAAACTAGTTTCAATTGGTATTTCTCCATACTGATTCTTACTAGTTAAATTATGTCAATTTTTATTTTGTGCTAATTCTTTCAAGCTTTTATCATTTTACAGTTCCTTTGAACTTTTTTTGGCTCAAGTCCGTTTATAACTTTAAGTTGTTCGGTTATTCATTTCACTAAAGATCCATTATACCTCAAACTTGGTAAACTTGAATTAATTGAGTGGAGTTAGTGGACGATCAATTTCGAGATGATTCATAGAGGTAAGTTGAGAGCACACGCCAATAGTGGTGTGAGAAACTTTTATTACTAATTATTTTGCTCATTTTGTAGGTAATCTCAAGGAACTTGTGAGGAAAATGTATTTCATAGCTTCAGATTATGATGAAGATGAC
The DNA here is from genome assembly GCA_039654485.1 of Withania somnifera. Classification (NCBI taxonomy): domain Eukaryota; kingdom Viridiplantae; phylum Streptophyta; class Magnoliopsida; order Solanales; family Solanaceae; genus Withania; species Withania somnifera. The sequence continues at coordinate 3,472 of JBDJHY010265194.1, forward strand.
ATTAATGAGGTTGAATATGACGATGGAAGCTATGGGTACAATGATGAGGCTCATGGGATGGCGATGAATCTTATGAGTACTATAGTGGTTCTTATCCATATGAGAACCATGATGGTTCTTATGAACATAGCGTAGGATCCTATTGGTATCAAAATGAGAAATAGGGGAAGTATGAAGGCTACGATGATGAAGTACATAGGGAATATATTGGTCCATGTACTTATGATCTATATGGTAATTAGGCTTACTATTCCAAATGCAAAGATGAATTAGCGGAGCATGGAGAATACTGTGATAATGAAAAAGAATTTTCTCACGCTTCACACCCCTATCAAATAAAGTAGAGGGGGAGAACTGGAAGAGAGAAGGAAAAAGAGCAAAGGATTTACAAGTCTAATGGGTGAAGAATGGCTTATGACATTAAGAATAATGTGAGGTATAATCCCTTTTCTCATAGGTTATATAAAGCATCAGAGGAGCATGGTAATATAAGTGGAAGTAGTGAGTATGAAGTAACTCACTCGTCTTGTGCTATTTCCTATCCTAAATGAGGTGCTATAGTGGCATGGATAGAACTAAATCATAGATCACACGTGTAGACTAGGATGAGATCGGAGGATATAAGAAGGCCATTTTTTGACACGTCAAGGCTATTGTCTAGAATGAATGAGTATATGAGTAGGTGGACCTAAGAAAGGAAGCAGATGTAATGACGGTATTACCATTTCGTAACCTAAGACAACACCACACTTACTTAACACCCTAAAAATTTATCTAGTGTTTGAATCATTCTATGCTCGTTATTAAGTTCAAAAACTATGAGCTTCAACTTAATTCTAAGTTATTAAAATCCCTAAACTAAGTATATTGTAAGCATTGGAAGTTATTAGAGTTCATAAACAACTCATAAAACCAAAGTTGAGTTCAAGACCCTTCATGATTTGCTTATTTTGAGGTTACTTCATACATAGGTCAAATTTAATCGATCATATATCCCAGTATATAATGACTCTGATAACCCATAACCCATAACCCATTCACAAATAGGTCTTTGAGTATAGAATCCAAATCAATAAACTGTGTGTCATTTGGATCTCGAAAAAGGGAGATATGCCCATTTTATTATGACGCAGTGTAGTGGACCTACTGGTTTGCTATATGGCTCAAAGTGCGGCTCGTATACCAAATTGTGTGACCCGCACACTAGTATCAGTGGTCCTGTAAGTCACTGCTTTTGTATACAAATCAATGTGCAGCTCGCATACCATATTGTGTGACTGCAAAATCAAATGTCCGGCCCATACAACGCGAAAATAAGCACCAAAAACTTAACAAAAATCTCAAGGACTTCTATGACTTTTCCACTATATTTTTCCTACTTTTCTATGAAATTTTGACACTTTTAAGTGTGAAATTTTAATGAGAAATTGGTGAAACACCTAATTTAACCTTAACCCATTAAAATATTACCCCAATTCTCATTCTCCCCAAATTACCAACAAAGAAAGAATAAGAGAAGGTTTATTTTCTCTCAAGCCAAGCTATCTAGGGTTCATCAAGTTACTTAGGAATTCAATCTTCTTTTCGATTTTCTTCAAGAGGATTCATGTTTTCTACATTCCAGGTAAGCATGATTATCAATAAGGGCTTCTTTTTGCCTTTATGCCGAGGAACCCTATTTGAATGTTTATATTAAAGTATTGATTTTTTTTCTCAATAATTGTCTACTATTTTCTATTATATTTTGGGGTTATTTCTTGTGATCATGATCAAGTTTTATTGCATATAATCTTTCATGAAATCATGATTTAATTGAACCATTATTTGGTCAATTGATAAGGAATCTAAAAGTGTAATGAAATATTTGCAAGGGCATTTGATCAATTATTAAATACGTGATTATATCGAGTCATTACTATTAAAATTTGACAAGTTTGACTTGATAATGATTTAAGGCTAAGAATAATGCTTTGACATGGAAATTGTTTTGAGAAATTTGATATGAATATTGCCCATTGAGGCTTGTACATGAGAATTATCGCCCATTGAGGTTGGACATGAGAATATTGAACAATATTTTCAAGGATATTGATTTAATGAATTGATTTAGGAGTAGTATTAGCACCGAGGGACTAAGTCCCAAACTATGTTGTCAGCACAAGATTGATATATAATAAAGGCTAAATTTACCTCCCGTTAATGTAAATTGCTAGTTGGATCCACTAGGAACATTATACGATACTAGCTCCCTCTCAGCAAGACTATGCTAGATTCTAGATTCTTCTCATGTGGTCTTACATGTCGATTATAGAACCTCCCACAATGATATTTGAACTTGATATATTTTAATTTGAGTCATTTACTACCTTGATTTCACTATTGACATTTGCATGGATTTGGACAAGGATTTACTAGCATTGTTAATGCTCATTCATCACATAGACATTCATGATTTAGTCACTTGATGTGGTCACTAAATTACTTTGAGCATGTTGTATTTACCTGCTATCTCTTACCTTTCCTACTTACTCAGTAATTCTAGTACTGGCCACTATTTTGCACAACATGGCCTTTATCCATGTAGATTCAGGTGATGTTCCATCTGATCCTGGTTACTGAGCTTACATTCTGAAATTTTGAGATAGTGGGTAGAGTTCCCATGTTCCAGGAGAGGGAGTCATCTTTTGAGTTGTTAGTTTCCTAGATACCGATATTAGACTTTCTACTATTTTGATTTTTCTTAATTTGACTCTAAGGTTAGCTTGGAACTTGCCCATAGTAGCCTATAGCTATCATTACTCAGTGGTTTTCTGACAAATGTGTTAGAATTGATATTAAGTTATTCTTTACTTTGTTATTGTCTTTTATTGACTTAGTAAGATGGTCCTACTGTAGCTACTTTATTGATATTACTTAGTTATGCTTCCTCCTACGAGTGTATATTAGAGCATGATTTATTTAGAAGGGTTTGTCTGAAGCTATTGGGGCAACCCGATAGTGGAGGATGCCCTGTGATGCCTAGGGGTAACTCCGAGGCGTTACATGCAATGACTCCCCCTTAAGCCCAACAAGCACAAGCACGTAAGAATGAATGCATGGGGATGCTGGAAAGTAAATCAGAATTGTTCCATATCATACTGGGGGACTCCACCCCAAAAGTGCCAATACCGGGGACTCTGCTCCAAAAATGTCCATACTGAGGGTCCCCGTCCTAAAAGTTCCAATATCAGGGATTTTGCCTCGGAGGACTACCAATCAAACTTGAGTGTAGGTAAAATACCCCATGAGTGCCAATTACTGTGCGATGTCGGGGGATTACACCCCAAAAGCACCAATACCGGGGACTCTGCCCCAAAAGTGCCAATACCGGGGACTCTGCTTGAAAAGTCCCAACTCTGGGGCCTATGCCCCGCATATGCCATACTCGGGGTCTGTGCCTCAAAGGACTGCACTTCAAACTCGTGTGTAGGAAAAATACCTATCACGATTCAATTTCTCAAATCATGATAGTACCTAATAACAACGGTAGAAGAACCAACCCTTTAGCCTGAAAACGAAGCGGAGTACAACTATATCAAAAGTGAAAAGCACAAATATAATAGATAATATATAAATAAAGAGGAAGTATAAAGAACAAAAAATATCCAAAACTCGGTATCAGCATAATACAAAACCTCTAAGTATTGAACAAGAAATAGTATGTCTAATACAATTGTATCCCCAAAAATACAAGGAGATCAAAATCAATGCTTAAGAGAAGCAGGAAAATTTGGAAGCCTAACTCACCCTGAGTCTCTGAAAATCAATAAAATCTGCACGAACAACGATTTGCGAATCAAGGTCCAGCACCTGTACTCAGATTTGCACATAGCAAAGTGTAGTGTGAGTACAAACTGCCGAAGCAACCAGTATCTAGTAAGCTTCGAGGGACCACTAGGCACATAACAATAATAAAAGTAGTAAATAACGAAATGCAATAAATATGGTCACAGAGTCAAATAGTACATTATGGAATCTAGCTAGTCATATAGGAATCAAGTAACAAGTAGAATATATATTGCTAGCTAATCATATATTAGGAATTTAGGCAATGAAGGGAGACGTACCCAAAATCTTTGCAATAGTATATGGGAATAATAACAACAATAATTAAGAGACAAAAGAAGACAGGAAGAGAACATGGATGGTATACGGGTAAATTCACGTATGGGGTGAATAAATGAACAATAATATAATTCACAATATCCCACATAACACGAAATATCAAGTAACTAATAAGAATAACTAAACAGTAATAACAATACTAAAGTAATGCATATAAACGTCCTCAAGTCCACTAAAAAGAAGGCAACGTACATAAAAACACGCTCACCCATAGGCATCACTATGCTACCAAGGGTACACTGAAGAAAACAAATGCAGAAAAATAAATACACATCAAGAAGTAACCAGTCCTACTCACGTTTCTCCTCAATACCAGTAGGCCCAACAAGCAGAATCCATAGAGACTACCCTAAATGTTCTCGTTATATCCTTACTCTGTCCTATACCCCCTTCTACATCACCGTAGCCCAGAAGCAAGGTCCATGGAGGTGTGCCATAACGTACAATCTCTACCGTCATCATAATCTCAAATCCTAAATCACTGATCCTCAAGGGTCTCACAGTCTGGAGTACAATGCCTTATATCAATTATATCATCAAGCCGTACTTTGCAAGTCATGACATTCAACGTCTTAATGTAGTAGTATCACCAATATCTTCAGTAGAACATATATCATCAAAGTCTCCATAACCAATAAATGTGATAAGTATCAAACAACTGTATTCACTGCCGTACGACGACAAACTCAAGTACCGGCGGATGTAATCACTACCGAACGGAGTTGATCTCAAGTCCCAGCATTAATTAGTCAAATGATATTTCTCAGTGCCAGGGTATCAAATATGGGCTAAAACAAGTTGAAATTGTATAACCGGGTGTTTAATACAATGCTAAGTCTAAAACAGTTAAAGGCCATTTAGTTATATTATTATTAGAATATTTCAATTTATTAATTTATATCATTATCTGTCATTATTACTAAAATCAGTCTCTAGCCTTCACAACTCAATAATCATGTGGTGATACTGGACCAACCCCAATGCACTCTCAACAGAGCTAAAAGCTCAACCTCTCGTATAATGTATACACAACATATCAGCAAGTATATATATAAACATGAGATGATAACTACCTATCCCTGCACAGGTATTACTAGACAACTCCTAAGTCACTGGCACCATGCAAATCCGGATGCCAAACATATACCAAATGAGTAAGGGAAGAAGGAATGCTACAAGGTTACTATAACAACCTATATACCCACTTCATGGATGCTATTTTGTAAAATTATTAAAGTTATAAACACAAAGATAGCCCACGAAGCCTACCTGTAGTCCGACGATAAAATCCTGCAAGCTCACAAATGTTATTCTGACTGATATCAAACGAACTCCAATTGCGCTGAAACTTTCAAAAAATTATTCCACATATCAATACGAGTTTAACGGTATAAATTATACTAAGTTCCGTACTAGGCCTAAAATGGGCCTGCGGGGCTCGCTTGTCGGAACTGACAATAAACTTTTTTACAGGGTTCCCAACGTTTCTAGGAACCCATACGCCAAAATTGAGCACATTTCAAGCAAGGGAAGACACTTGAACAGTCCAGAGAAGATTGAGTATTAAAGGGGCTAAAGATTCGATCTTTATGAAATGGTACGTTGAATTCAGAAAAGAAAATGTTACTATGATGTATAATATCCCTAAAGAGAAAGAACTTACTACCCAACATCAGATATAATTAAAGGAACCAAAAAATCATGACTAGGGCATTAATGGAGGAAAACTCTAATTTTCATGAAATTAAACGGATGAAATTACTTACCGAAGGTGAGGATGACATAAAAGATAGAAATTTAGTACTAATAGAAAATTAGTTTATTTAATCAAAATACAAAATTACATATATACTCATTAGTGAATTTTGATATAAATAAGTCAATCAATTTCTAGTGGATTTGGTCAACCAACATTATAATTCACGCTTTTATAATAATATTAGTTTCTATAGACGTGCCCTGCACGTCATCTCTTGTCAATTATAATAAATATTAAGGTTATTTGAAGTTATATGTCAAGAAATAGATTAACTTAGTATTTGACAGATACATATTCTTTCAGATAAATAATTTATCATAATGTAGAATTATTAAAAAAAAAGAGAAAATTAATCCCAATAAAAAATTATTTTATTTGGTCTTAATACAAAATTACACTTATACATAATAGTCAATTTTCGGTTCTAGAAAATTTTAACTTAAAAAGTAAATAAGTCAATCAACTTTTAGTGGATATTTTGGTCAATCAACATTATTACCCACGTTTTTATAATACCTAGTGTCTATAAACGTGTGTCGCATGTTATCCCTTGTTAATCATAAACAATATTAGAGTTATTTAAAATTATATGTCAAGAAGAATATTAACTTAGTATTTGACGGATATACATTCTTTTAAATAATAGCTTTTAATTTACTTCAAGAATTTTTAGTTAATAAGTAAAATTTAAAATAATAAAGATTCTATCTAATATTTATGTAAGTTTTCAAATTTAATTCTTTTCAAGTGCAAAATTCATCATGAACTTTTGATAAAATTTTACAATAAAAATAGCATGTCCTGACAGAGAACTGTTTAAAAAAAAAAACTTAGAAATTATTTTATTTAGTCCTAATATAACTTATATTTATACTTATTAGTCATTAGTTAGATGAAAAAATTTAACTTAAAAAGGTAAATTAGTTAATCAACTTTTAGTGAATGTTTGATTAATTAATATTTTTATAATAATAAAAATAAATAAATATAGATATTAATATAAATAGATATATATTTTATCAGTCCGCTATGACCATGCTGCATGCACCC
>JBDJHY010265215.1:0-10444 GCA_039654485.1 Withania somnifera
ATCTTACATCGTAGTAATATTTTTTTTTTCAAATTCAACATACAAATTCCTAAAGGTCAAATCTTTAGCCCTTTTTATACTCAATCTTCTCCAGGTTGTTCAAGGTTCTTCCCTTACTGGAGTTGTACTCAATTTTAGAGGATGGGTTCCTAGTAATATTGGGAAGCCTGTGGCAAAGTTTATTTTCAGTTCCGACAAGCGGGCCCCGCAGGCCTATTTTAGGCCCGATTTTAGGCCTAATTCGAAACTTAGAATAATTTACACTACTAGACTCATATTGACATATGGAATACTTTTAGGAAGTTTCATAGCAGTTGGAGATCATTTTATATCGGTCGGAGTAATATTTGTGAGTTTGCAACGCTTTATCGTCAGACAACAAGTTGGCTCTATGGGGCTATCTCTGGGTTTATAGCTTTAATAACTGTACTAAATAGACTCTATGGGTTGGGTAGCTAGGTGGTTATAGTGATCCTATACCATTCTTTCGTCTTTTTCCTCGTTTGATATATATACTTTGACATCCGAATTTATATGGTGCCTTGACTTAGGATTTTCCCAGTGATACCTGTGTGGGAATGGATGGTTTTCATTTCATGTGTATATATACTTGTTGATATATTGTGCATACATTATACGAGAGGTTGGGCCTTTGTCTCCAATGAGAGTGCATTGGGGTTGGGCCAGTAACACCACCTGATTATTGAGCCAGGAAGGCTAGAGACTGGTTTAGTAATAATGAAAAATAAGGATATAAGCCAATAAATTGTAATATTCTAATAATAATATAAGTAAATGACCTTTTAATTGTTCTAGATTCGTAGTTATATCGAGCACCTAGTAATACTATTTTTACTTGTTTTATCCCAGGCTTTACACCCCGACATCAGGAATTATCAATTGACTAATTAATGCTGAGACTTGAAACTGACCCCATTCAGCAGTGAGTATAGCCACTGGCACTTAAGTCCGTCGTCATATGTTAGTGAGTACATCTTTTCAAAACTATCACATACACTGGTTCAGAGGATTATTGATAGAATTTTCTAGAGGACTTTTTATTATACTATCATATAAAGACGTGGAATGCCATGACTTGCCGAGTACATCTTTATGGTGTTATTGACATGATACATTGGTTACTAGATTATAAGACCTTTGAGGCTCTGTGATTTGGGATGTGAGGTTATGATGATGTTAGAGATTGTACGTGCGTATAGGACGGAGGAGAGATATACTGGGTCTTGGAATTGTCTATTTTTTTACTTTTGCTTCATTCATATACTATTTATTATATTTGTGTTTTTCATTTTTGATCTAGTATTCCTCCGCTTCGGCTTCAGACTACGGGGTTGGTTCTCCTACTGGTGGTATTGTAGGTTCCATCATGATTTGAGAAATCAGGCCATGACAAATTGGTATTAGAGCACTAGGTTCGTCGGTGTCAGTGTATAGAACCAATGTCTAGTAGAGTCTTATAGATCGGCGTGGAGACCTCCATTGCTTATCTTCTGTAGGCTATGGTGGAATTTAGGAAATAACTTCTCCTCCTTGATTTTGATTTGTGCGCTTCTTCCTTTGATGTTTCCCTAAAAGCTTATTCATCCATATTCATTCTTCTGTAGATAGTGCATTCAAAGTCTTCAACATGCAAAGGTGAGCATTCTATACCAGTAGTTATAACTCTTGTGAGAGGCCGAGGCCAGGTATGAGACAGCGATAGAGGATGTGCAAAGGTTATCAAAACATTTAGATCTTGGATATAAGTATAGGTTCAGTTTCATCCATAGACTAGCAAGCTTCAAATATTTTATTATAGTATACAGTGGACTTTGCATCAACTTCGATGCCGATTGGAGTTTAAGCGATGCTAGTTTTACAAAGGTTGTTGCTTGAGATTTCATGCATATTCAGGGGAAGAGCATCAATGGAAATATCTCCCGGTATGGAGGAGTGGTTCAAAGGAGCAGAGGGAGTTTAGGTGCCTGCAGTAGGGTCAGATGTCCATTGCTGAGTATGAGGTTTATTTTTATGAGATGGTTGGGCGTACTGCTATAGTCTTCCATACTGAGCGGGATAGAGCATATATATTTACAGATGGTTTGATTTTACCTCTTCGGCTAGCAGTGGAGCCCTTGATAATGGCAGACCATTCCTTTACTCAACTGTTTTCCTATGCCAAGTTTATGGAGGGTTTGCGCCAAAAAGCCTATGGAGGGCATGGTCGAGGTGTTGGGTCTTCCAGTTGTGATGGCCAATCGGGTTTTGGTCTTAGTTATCCCAAGAGTAAGCTACCAAGGTCGTGTTTTGAGTGCGACATCGTGGGTCATTATGCCAGATCTTTCCCCCAGCGGGGTAGTCTTCAGCCCGCTTCGCGTCTTGTTCAGACAGATGGTGCTAGTGATACCTTGTCAAGGAATTCAGCTCAGTCAGTGTTGTCTGTAAATCAGAATTTATCACCACTAATTTAGGTGGCATCGCCAATAATTCAGACAGTACCATGTATTTCAGTTGAGGTTCAACCAAATGTTAGGGTTCAGAGTTCCGCGAAGACTGCAGGAAAAATTCCTGTTGTGGCTTTAGGCTGAGGTGGACAAAATTTTGTACCAAAGGATGTTTGGTAGCGTAGGAGATTATGGTTATGCTTGGAATGCGTAGCTCCATTCATTCTTCTAGGGTTTTCCCTAAAGGCCCAGTGTGCTTGGATTGTGGAGTAGTAGGTCACTGTGGTAGAGAGTGCCCCTAGCTAGGGGTGATTCACTCTTCCATTCTAGGTGCCCTTGAGTTAGTGTTTCGATTAGTGAGAGTGTCCCTTATGGAGGGAGGATTCCCTACGTAACGCTCAAAAGGGTGAGACAAGTGGTTGGGGTCGGTATTTGGTTAATCTTTGACAGGCTACACCTATTGTTATCTTGACTACAACAGAGGCAGAGGCGACGATCTCAGGTTTGATTTTACATTGTTGTTATCCAATCGGGCTCTTATTCAATTAATTTTGGTAACCCTTTGATTTTAGTAATTCTTTAGACTTGGTGATTCTTGTTTCCTATTTGTTTATTTTATTTGCCCCTATGTGTTGATAGTGGCTAATATGCCATGGATTGATAGTTATTTCTTGTCTCTTTATAGCTGAGTTCTTTTAGTAGTGGATTGGATGCTAGACCCGATTGTGTAGCTGAGTGAGGGCCTTGGGCTTTGTTATATCATGTTGATGCAAAGCCTAGTTTGTTTTATTAGGGAGGTTCATTGATAGCTAAGTATTTCGTGGGTAGTAGTATCATATCTCCTTGTATTGGTAGGTTACCCTTGTTTTCTATACAATTCTTAACAATCGCACCAAAATCATGGTCTTAGCCACGCCTATTAGATCCTTGGCTACATGGATGGGTTTTTTGGTAGCCACTGAGAGTCGTTTTCCAGTACTCCCCATGATATTAGACATAGCTTGTATCTATTTACAGTTTTAAAAATGATGTTTCTTATTATTTAGTATCGGTGTTGTATTGTATTGGTTTCTTTAATAGACCCACCTCACCACCCACTTGAGCATGATTTGTTCCTATTTGTCGATTTTGAGCCACGTCTCGATTATTTTCCTATCCTTTTTGATAACTGTCTCAATTTCAACTGAGTTTCCTTGGTTTGGAGAGTTTTTTATTTGTGGTTTCAATATGTAGTTTTGATTAATAATGTGTTGATTTGTTCTTCTTGCAAATGGTTTTCTTCCTTAGTAGAGGATGGGGAGTGTGGTTCCTGAGTTAAACTATTTAGTGATATAAGTGTTTTGTGGCAGATTTTATATTAAACTCGATTAGTGCAAGTTTGTTGTGTGTTTTTAGCTTTTTAGGTTTATGGATGAGAGTACATGGTAAGTACTAAATTAAGGTGTATTGATATAATCATACTCGTATGGTTGTGTAGTTCCACAATAGTGTGATATTTGTGGTTGATTCTAGTATTTGCAGGCGACTGGGTTTGCCTTGTAATTTTTGGGATTGTTATATTGTGGTGCTGGTGCTTCGCCTCTAGAAACTTTTGGATAGGGAGCTCTACTGTATAATATTTCAACAATTGGTCATCCTTGGCAAGCTTTCTACGCAGGAGGTTCATTTTGCACTATATGCCTGGTGTCAGTGCATCGATTTATGAGGATTAGTGCTAGATTTTATTCTGTTGTTATACATTGGTGGTAGGAAATTGTGTTAGATTTGCTAAGGCAAATTGAATCAGGTGCAGGTATAGGTGAACTAGGGATTGGTTATGTTTTGATGTGGTATTTTTAATGCTTCTGTTAGTGGAGACCGATCGTTCTTGGTTTATGAAGTTAGCCTAGTGCGGATAAGGAGAAAGGTTTCAGTGTGTTGTGCTTCTGGGTGGCAATGTGAGAGGTGATAGTTAGGTATTCGTGGAAGTTGATCTCCGTTGATTGGCGATGATTGCATTTTCATTGAGTTGGGATGTCGCCATGGTTTCTTGACAGTCAGGATTGGTAAGATGATTCTCAAGTTGAGTAAGGTTGTATTGTAAGATGTGTTTGTGGCATCTCAAGGGTGGATTCACGTATTGTGTTAGAACTCGGGGTGTGCTTGAGATTGAGTAGAAAAGGTTCATATTTGATTGTTAGCCTTAGTTGCAGGTGTGTTCCAACATAGACTAGAAAGGTATGTGGTGTTAAAGTTTCATTGGGTTGTGATTGGAATTATTTTTGGATAATAGATTGTGGAGTTGTTGTCCAGCTATTTGGTATGCCAGAGTCGCGATTGGTTGGTAGGTTCATAGATTTATTTTTGAGATTCGAAGCGATAAGGATTTATTGTGGAGCACCGCACGAGATTAGTTATTATGATCTCTACCCCCTGTTGTGTATGTAATTTAGGTTTAGCCGTGGTTTGATAGACTTTATTGTGCATTGAGACTTGGTAGAGTAGTTGTCGTGGTAAGAGTTGTTGCATATCTATATGGGTGCTCGTAGTCAGAATTCATTGCTTCAAAGGTGATCGTGTTGGTTTGGCTTAAGGTTTTCGATCCATTAGGATGTTCTCCCCACAGCCCAAGTACAGCGTTGTTATTTTTTGTGAGAATTGGTTTGGTGGTACTTGGTTTCTGTTATTATGATATCGTGGAGAGTAGGAGTCTCACTGGGTATGGCATCATAGTAGGTGTTGCTTAGGTGTTCAGTATGTGTAGACCGAGTTGGTTTACGGGAGGGTAGATCTTTGATGATATCACTTGGAGGTGTTGTGACTAGTCTGATTATTGGGGTTGATAGGAAGTTGGGAGGATAGTTTGTACTCGGGAACTTATAGAGTGGGTTTATTCTTCAGTCTTCGTATGGAGGTTCTCTCAACTTTTTCTCCCCACAGTGTAATGTTGTATTGTGGGTCAACATTAGGGGTGTTCGTCAGAATAGTGATTGATTCAGCCTTGGTGTTAGTTTTGAGATAGCTTGGGATCCTTTCAGGGAGTTTTGGTTGAAAATATTAGTGTTTGATCTTCAGTGGAAATGTGGTTAACTTGTATGCTGATGCTTATGCTGAGGTTTTGTCTCCTTGGTTGGAGTCTCTCTCCACTTATATCCACTCTGTTTTGACTTTCGGGGATGAAAGTCCTTTTAGTAATGGATTTTTTAATGACCCTCATGGTCATTTATGAGAAATATGCGACATTTATATTTTAGAGCATTTCAGTAGCTACCATTTATGACTTGCTGGGACTGGTAGTTCGATTCCATGGCAGCTCGGTTGAGAAATATCTCAAATTTCTTATTTTAGAGCCTACAACTAAGTACTCATTGACCAAAGTTAACTTTCCTTCAAGATGAGCTCGAAATTAAAGTCTAATAGTTCTGTCAACTCCGGAATGTCAAACAAAGTCAAGATCTCCTTAAGTTTGTGCCTCATAGTTTTCGTTTGCAATTTATGCTCATTTGTGGATATTAGTTAAGTTTAAGGCCTAATTTGGAGCTTGGGTGGTGTTTTGGTGTTTGGGGTGTCAGATCAGAATTCTAACGCTTTCATCAGCTCCAAAATGGTAAATTTAGGCTGGTTTGACCCTTGGTACACTTCTCAATGTGTTCGTGCTCAATTTGAGTACTTATGTGAAAAGTTAGAAATTTTGTAGTTTTGGATAAGTCTTGGTTGGGGGTCATATTTGTTTAAATGACCTCCAATGTAAATTTCTTCGATTCATTTGAGTTTAGAATCTCTTTGTCACCTAAAATACATATTTGGTTTGTTAAATTTTGACTCTGTTTCAATTCCAAAACCCCGGTTGAAATTTCAGAAATTATTGTCTTTGACTGATGCAACTTTGACCAGTTTATCTATCAAAGTGATGATTTATCGGCAGGTATTGATAAATTGGACATCCTGCCAATAAATAGGACAGGTCGATAAATCGCACATATTGACCAATAAATCGATAGGTGCCGATTAATCAGCCAATTGTTTGATAAATCGGTGCCTGCCAGTGTCAGGGGTGCCGATTTATCGGCACTTTTGGTCTGATAAATTGTACCTGATAGTATTTTTCTTCAGTTTTCACCATTTTGGGGTATTATTTCCCCATGCTTTTCCCTCATTTTCTCTCTAATTTTGGTGCGAATTGTCTTGGAAACTTTCCCAAACTCCATAGAAGTGTTCCTTGTAGATCTCATACATCATCCTCACCTTCGGTAAGTGATTTCATCCATTAAATTTCATGATAATTAGAGTTTTCCTTCATTAATGCCCTAGTCGTGATTTCTTGATTCCTTCGATTATATCCAAAGTTATGTTGTAATTCCTTACTCTTTAGGTTTATTATACATCCTAGAAACGTTTTTTTCCGAATTCAACATACAAATTCCTAAAGGTCGAATCTTTGGCCCTTTTTATACTCAATCTTCTCCGGGATTTTCAAGGGTCCTCCTTTACTCAAATTGTACCCAATTTTGAAGAACGAGTTTCTAGTAACATCGGAAACCCCGTGGCAAAGTTTATTTTCAGTTTCGACGAGCGGGCCTCGCAAGCCGATTTTAAGCTCAATTTAAGGCCCAGTCTAGAACTTAGTATAATTTATACCGTTGGACTCGTATTGACATATGAAATACTTTTACACAAGTTTCAGAGTAGTTGGAGATCATTTTATATCAGTCGGAGTAATATTTGAGAGTTTGCATTGCTTTATCGTCGGACTATAGGTAGGCTCCGTGGGGCTATTTCTGGGTTTATAGCTTTAATAATTGTACTAAATAGAATTTGTGGGTTAGGTAGTTAGGTGTTTATAGTTACCCTGTACCGTTCTTTATCTCAACTTTGTCATGAGTTGGGACTATTCCTAACACATAACAGGCACTCCGACTAATTAAGACTCGGAAGGACCTCATAGAATTTATCAAGAGCATTTATATTGAAATTTATGGAAGGAATCATTTATAAAAGTAATTGTGTCATATGCTTTTGGGAAATCTTGAAACAATATAAAATCTCCCAAACATTAACATCCATCTACAAGCCTCTAAACAATAAGAAAGTTATCGAAGCCAAGACAAGTCCCCAACAATAACATAAAATAAGAAAATATTGAAATGTATGAAATAAGTATTCCTTCGAAAGATAGAGGGGTCCTCAAAGCTAGAGTTATCCTACACAAATCTATTGTTGCACAGTACCATGAGGATATGTTTTCGATTGTACATCATAAGATAATGTAGGACCCGAGGACAGTGGATACTCGATTGTACATCATAAGATAAAATGATCATTAAAATAAGATTAAGGCATACAGAAAATATATACAAATACACCACAATTCGAAGCATACACTTTCTATTCTTTAGTTCTGAACTATATGGTATCACCAACATTCGTTATATGCCACGGGCTATGTAGAGTCCGATTTGCACCCAATCAGAGATCCCTAGTCTATGTTTGTTGTAGGACCGATATTAGCATTAATTCTTGCACATTATCCCAAAAATTTCACATCATCAAGTCATTTAATTAAGGATTGAGCTAGCCGTGTTGGCAAACATAATTTTGGGTGATAAGCCATTTAGACTCTTACCTTCTTTATCAACCATCTAATTCTCTTTAAGCCCATATTTTAACAATTTTAAATCACATATCAATAGAAAACCTTCCACTTTTGTTAAGGCATGGATCATGTTAGTGTCATAATACCAAAACTGTAAGCCATTTATCCATAGTTCATAACATCATTATGAAAGTTATTAATAGTTCTAATGTCTCTTAACAATATTTATAGTTCATAAAAATCAATAAAGATTATTCAAGAATACTTGGTGAAACCTTGGTAATGAAATAATAAACAATTTAATAGATTCCCAGATAAAACTATCATCTAAAACACGTTCATTCTCAAATGGATTAAAGATTTTCAACCAAAAAGGGTTTTTATTAATATATTCAAATTGACCTTATTATCTTCCTACTCTACTTCAAGAATAGATAAAATAATTTAATAATCCAAACTATAATTTAAAAAATACAAAAATATATCCCTCTTTGGTGAAGAACATTCAAAGATTGTAACTTTCCATCCTAAATTATTATTTCATATATGAAATAGAGATAATAAATTATGATTTAAAAACCTCATTAAACATAGGGTAGTTCTACATACCTGGAAGAAAAAAATCAGTGAGAATTTTTGAAGTTTCATAGGGCATGGGATTTGAATACACTCTCTAAAGTGCTTGAGTGTTTGAAGAAGGAAAAGACAAATTAGAAAGACTTTTTATGCCTTAGGCTCTTTAGGAATAACATATTTGAGGTGTTTAAAAATGTGGGATGGTCCTTGGGTAAATAAAGGACCATGCTTCCCCAGATGTATTGTGTCCTCTCTAAATTTATCTTCTAAAGAAGGACGGAAATCAGGATGGATCATCCTCCATAGGAAATCCCTAGGGATGTCTCATCCTCCAATGGACGAACCATTAACCTCCGATCATCCTCTCTGACAACTCAGATAGCGTCTGTTCAAAAGGCCAGAATTATTTACTCTGACCACATTATTAACAAACAGTTTGTTGTATTGGAAAGAGGACTTAACAACCTTTAATTATATAGGTTATGGTCTATGTAATTCCTTATAATTTAGGATTTGTCATCATTGGAATTTGACCTATGGTTGAAACTATACGAAAACTAAGTTGGTAAAGTAGCTTTGAATTCAACTTGGTATATGGGGTTCCTTATGACTTTAGTTTATATTCAACACTCATAATACACTTGGGAAAAGACATTTACACCTAATTTTAAGTAAGAAATCATTGGTCTTGTTCTAACCATATAATTAGAATGGTTTAAACTTATTTCAAAAGTTTAGGGTGTTACAAAATCCCCCCCCTCCCCGGGATCATTCCTCATCAAATGATGGCAAAAGTTAGAGTAAGAATGTGAGAAAAATATAAGGATGGAATTAGTTATATACCTTCGGTAGCTTGATTTGGCATTGTAAACAAAGCAGGATATGTATCCTTCATATCTTCTTCTGATTCCTATGTAGCTTCCTCAAACACCTTTACCTAGACTATCTCCTTGCTCCTCAATTTACAAACTTGAAGATATACAGTATCCATAAGGACCTATTCATAATTCAAGGAATCCTTCACACCAAGGGCTGAGATTTCCCTTTCTCCTAAATCTAATGACTCCTTTGATGGGAGGTACTTTTAAGAATACCTAATCATTAAGCTAGAACTCTAACTCTCTTCGCCTTACATCGGTGTAAAACTTTTGGCAAAACTAGGTAGCCTTCAATATTTCGCTAATATCCTTGACTTTGTCCATTGCTTGTTGTACTAATTTGGTCCCTAACAAACTAGCTTCACCTACCTTATAGCACCTAATAGGAGATCAATATCTTCTACCATATAAGGCCTCAAAAGGAGCCATTTAGATGCTAGAGTGGTAACTATTGTTGTACACGAACTTAATAAGAGGCAAGTGATTCACCCAACTACTTCTAAAAGGAATGAAACAAGATTTAATGTATCCTCCAACATTGATAAAGTACATTCAGTCTGACCATCTGTTTGAGGATGAAATGTTGTACTAAGGTTCACTTGCGTACCCAATCCCATCTTAAAAAATCTTCAAAATTAGAAAGTAAATTGTGTACCTCTATTAGATATGATTGACATTGGTGCGCCATATAACCTAACAACCTCTTGAAAATAAAGGTTCTCATAGTCCTCCATAGAAAAGTTGGTCCTCATATGCAAGAAGTGAATAGACTTGATCATTTTATCCCCGATAACACAAATAGAGTCATACTGATTTTGAGTATAAGGTAGACCTATGATAAAATCCATATTCACCATCTGCCATTTCCATATAGGAATTGCTATGTCTTAAGATATACCTCCAGGACTTAAGCTTTCCACTTTGACTTTTTGGCAATTCAAGCACTTAGTTATAAAGTTAGCAACATCTCTCGT
>JBDJHY010265226.1:0-13214 GCA_039654485.1 Withania somnifera
AAATTCTAAACTCAACAAGAATGGAAAGATCGTAAATCATTTGCATTTATGGTATGCTTTTTGGGTACTGTAGTATTCCCTCATAACATAAGCATATTATTCATCTGAGCATAGGCATGGTCACCTATTCCCTCTTTTATGGGATTAGAAATGATTCTTCCATTCAGTACTTTACTTGATCTCCAATCATAATCACTGACTTGTATCGAGCACTAGGGGAATGTTAAAAAGGGAAAATGTTCTTCAAGGTTAAAATTTACTGCTGCAATGGAGGATGATTAAACAATTGGTCAAAAAAGAAACTCCTTAGCTAATAGATCGTACAGCGTATTTGGACCATCACTCCTCCCCATGCTACCTGTTTGGCCGACAACAAGTATGAAGCTAATAATAGTCAAGCCTTTTAGTTCAAGAAACTCGGACTTGAGAGATGACAATGCATAAGGTCCCTTCCAGAGTTACGATCCACCATCCATATAATCAATGGAAGAGAGATACTATTTTTTAGTATTTATAGGCATTTGAGGTACTCAACTGTATGCACCCTTCCATGTTATTCGACAATTTGGGATAAATCAGAGTGTTCCTTAAGTCTCGGATATGACCGAGTTCAAGACTGATAATAGAAAGGGAGAATAACTTCTTAAATGTTTCATTATTTAGGAATGGAAGATAAAAATAATGGAGAACGAGTATGTGCAAAATCAATTCTAACATGAAGTCAGTAGTCCTTACAAACAATGGTTGAAGAAGGATTTAGCTGGTACTTTGAAATCAAGATCTGTCATACCACATGAAATCACATAGGTCAATACCGAATGCCAAATTCACCTTCATGTTCAAGAGAAATTCCAGGTGAGGTCAGGATGCACATTTACAACACTGCAATGAAGATACTCTAACCATTCAAAGATTGAGAAAAAAATTGGAAAGCTTAGAGAACGGGTTGAAGAATGTTAAGGAATGTCTAATTAAATTAGATAACTGCATGGAAAGGCAGACATTGGTTGTAAATTCCATAGGGAATGACGATCGAGCCTGGTTAGAAGAGACTTATTTGGTTAGGAACCGCAATTACATTTTGCCAGAAGTGGACAAAATCAAGAAGGCAAGGTGTGATGGGGTTGTCCCTAGTGATATAATGTGATTTTGATTTTTCTCGTGCATTGTAATATTCTAATTTTCTCATGTCGGAGCCTCTCTAGATTTATTTTATCCCCTATAAGGGAATGTTCAAACTTGCTCCTACGAGAGCCTTTTGTTTATGTGTTTTTGCCCTTACGCAAAAAATATTTCTCATGCAGGATTATGTTAGAATTTGTTAAGAGTGATAAATTTTTCAAAGAAAAACTTTCAAATCAATAGGCCTAACCTTGGGCATTATCAAGGTCACTCATTTAGGATGCTCTTTATACTATTGAGTGATATATATGTTTAATTGCTAGTTGTGATAAAGCGTTATTGAGTTCTCCAAAAGTCCAATTTGTTGCTAAGATTTCAAATTCCTTATTTCTTAAAGGAAATTAACTTATTATCGACACTAAGCATTTAGTGCAATAGAAAGAGAAGAACTTGACAAGAAAATCAATAAAGCTAAGAAGAAGATTCACGAGGCAGAAAAGGTCGAGCATGCTACAGTAGACAGAGATCGAGATGTGAATGGTAAATATGTGGTTATTTAGGAACAAATGGATGTCATTGACTTTTGAATGATGAAAGTACAAAAGAGGATTAGATAGTCCAAAGAGAATGCATATCATAAATCACTGAGAATTGTTTTGAAAGAGAGTAGTGATACAGTATTCATTGGAGAAAATGATGAATTTGCACCCATTCTAATGATAAATTCATATAGAGTCAAATAGAAGTAGTTTGGATAAAAAAAATCCAACCAATAAATATACAGGTCGCTCTAAAAGCTCATCATCAGAACCATGCTAGTCATGCCAAAATTGTGTTGTATTCTGACCTCTTTGAAGTTTGACTACTACAAAGATGTTATGTAAAGATTGGGTTTAAGGTTACTTATGCCTCTCTAAAAACTCTGATAAGAAATGCTCCTATCACCTATTGTAAAGAGGCCACCTTATCAATAAATACATAATCGTAAGAGCTCGACTAAGAGGAATGGTCAATAGTAGTTGCCTTAACAATATCAAAATCGAGTATTATGTTGAGATGTGAAAAGGTCACACTAGGAATACCCATCATAGATTATTTTATGATTCTTTAATATCGCTTCATGGCATTTCAAGAAACTATTTAAGCATCTACTTTTGACTCACTGATGTAAGGATCATTGAGCTTGGCGAAAAGAAAGAAGGAACAATGACATCATTGTGGTATCTAGGTCATGAGATATGTCTTTATCATGGAGGATCATGTGGAAATGATATCAAAAATATTCTCACATTATGCATAATTGTGGAGAATTTAATTGATGAAGAAAGGATCAACTTGGAATTTCCATTAGATCAGCTATAAGGGAAATGCAACAGATGAAGATAGTGATGAGATTTACTTTTGTCTCAGATATTTCAGGTTCTAAAATCTTTAAATGTAGCAAGTATCTTGTTCTTTTATTTTCTGTAACGAGGTACCTTATAAACATCAAATAAAATAAGTTAACGTACACTTTTTACTCTCAAACTACGTAGGGACTAAATGTTACTCGAGGGATAAATAGAAAGCCTTACCGCCCGACCCCTTTCTCGAAAAACATCCTTTACTTTTCATACATTTCCAAAAAGGTGTGAGAAAATTCTTGCTCATTCAATCCAAATTCACCAAAAAATTTTCTAAGAATTTGTCCAGTGATGATGAAAACAAACTTTGTGTGATTATCATGATTACTCTTTTTTCATTATATGTGACTAACGGGATCTAAGAAATTTCTTTTGAGTTATTCTCATGTCACATGTATACTCGAAGCTAATCTATGTTGAAAACTAGTAGATCATCCCTATGTCACTAGATAAAAACATACCAAAATCCCCCTCTAGACCAAGATTCATTAATTGATAAAAAGAAGATGGTTGGTATTAATATAGAGACTGTTCTATTTGAGATAACTATTCGGGATGATATAATATTAGACGAGGATTAAATTATCTCTTACCTGACTCAAGGCTAGAATATTTGGAATGGAAAGTGCAAAAGATTAGAGACATGGATAATCTAGCTACTGCGACTAATGTCCCACTTCTCGGTTTTTAGGGATCTCCTCTCCAAGTCCTCCCCTAAACACTTCATAACAAAAAATCCTTCAAGTAACCTCTCCTTCAAACCAACACATGGGTCAGCATACCAAATCATAATCTCTCTTACTCAAAATAACATTAGAGAAAGAAATGATATCATATATCATCCTCAAAATCCACCACTTACTCAGAAAAATAACCAATTGGCTATCATCAAATCACAAAATGTTCCCTTCACATTTAACCTTAATGACCACACTCTTTAAAACTTCACTCTCTCTTACCCAAGCTAGTTTTAAAAAACCCTCTTAAAATCCATAAATAACAAAATACCTGCCCTAGTTGTTTTCTATTTTACTATATTTCTTAAACCTTATCATGTTCGCACAATTCAGGGGATAACAAGGATAAGGAGCATATAGAATTGGAGGATCAATAGGACAAAGAGATGTTACTGATGAATGAAGAGATAGTTAGGATTAAAGAGTCAAGAAATGAATCTAAAAAGTCCATGCTTGGCTCTAATGATCTTTGTATTCACCTAAGTTTATACTTTCCCTAGGGCTTTAAAATTCCCATATTTGAAACATTCAACAGTACTGGAAATTCTGCCTGCCACTTGAGAAGCTATTGTGAATAGAGAGCAGGGGATGGAAAGAATGAGGTACTATTGATGAGGTTGTTCATTTGAAGCCTAAGAAAGGAGGCCCTAGAATGGTTCACTATTTAAGATCTAAAGAAGTGGTGGATGGAATTCCCTAGCCAAACACTTTGTGGAAAGGTTCACTTATAACATCAAAGTGTTGCCAAACAGGTACTCTCTAGACCTTATCTGACAAAATACAAATGAGTGTTTTTGAGAGTTTGCATATCGTTGGAGAAAAGAAGCAGCAAAGGTTCTACCTCCGATGTTTGAGAAACAAATTTTGGAAATTTTCATGTAGGCCCAAGAGTCTGAATACTATGATAAAATGATATCAACAGTTTGATCCAACTTCACAGATTTAGTGAAATTAGAAGAGATTGTGGCAACCACCTTACCTCTCCCTAGCTCCAAGGTCAGGAGATCTCTAGGTCCCATTTTAGAAAGGGTTGTAATTATACCATCTTATAGTCCAGTCTCTCCGAGTCCCTAACCCATATTTTAGATTCAACCAAATTCATCGACCATACAACTCAACTATTTCAACACCTAAACCAACATACCTACTCCACATCCAAATGTTTGTCTTAGTAACCAAGAGTATGTAGCCAACCTAATTTTCAGGCTACCCTAAGCTTCTAAGCCTAATAAAAGCCCCAAAAAATCCCAACTACCAACAGAAGTCTCCTTTTTCCAATCAAAGCATAATAATGAAATGCATCCTAATTTTGAAAGGAAACCCCCATAACTTTCACCATATTGGCTTAAAGCAGAACTCAGTTACTTAAGATACTAAAAGCCACATGACTCATATATCTTATCTCTATCAAACTCATCAACATTGATACTTGCTTCTGTAGGGAAAATTATCAATGTGCATACCATTCTGATGGTGTAGCACATGACACAAAAGATTGTATTTATTTAAAACACAAGATAAAGGACCTGATTTACCAAAAAGAAATCACCCTATAAATTCACTCCAAATGTCACCACTAATACACTACTTAATCACAGAGGATCAAGTGTGAATATAATAGAGACAGATGAACAATGGTTGGTCAACAAAGCCATCACAAAAGAAAAGCCTAGCCAGTCAAAGTGGACAAAGTGGAGAAAGTTATGGCTACATTAAGCATTAATAAGAAGCCCAAATATTTTACCATAGAAGAACCACACCAAGATTTTCTCTAATCTTGGATTAAAAGGAATTTATTGTTGAATAGTATTTTCTCATGGCATGAACATATTTGGAAGGTTTACACACTGAATGAACTAGCCAATAACGCCTTCAAAAAGTATCTATATAAAAGGCTCACTAAAGGTAAGGTAAAAGAATTTTTAAGTTGAATGCAACCAAGGAATGTCCAATTGTAAAATACTTGTGAAAAACCCAAGTATAAATTTCAGTATAGGTCCTCCTAATGAGTTTGCAATACCATCGACAAGCTATTCTCAAAGTGTTAGATAAGATATATATTCCTATCGGGACCAATATTAAGGAATTATTTATGATGGTTAGTAGGATAGAGGGGAGTCAAAAGATCTATTTTAGTGATGACAAGGGTAATGCACAACAAATCTCTACACATTACTATGAAGTGTAAAGATCAGATAATTACCCAAGTACTCATTAATAATGATTTTGGATTAAATATTTGTTCTTTGTATACTCTTACTCTAAAATTATGACCCTATAAAAATCAAACAAAGTTGTGTCCATGTTTGAGATTTTGATAGTATGCAGAGAGTTACTATGGGTGAAGTCGGGTTAACCTTTCAAATAGGACCTACTAAATTTCATGTCAAGTTCCAAGTGATGGACATCATCCTCAACTATAAAATGCTCCTAGGGATGATGGATTTATACTACTGGATTTGTTTCCTCCACCTTAAACTAGCTAATGAAGTTTACATTGAAGAACCAAGAAATGACCATTCAAGGAGAAGGTCACCTTTGTCATCCCAATGGAATAGTGCCTATGATAAAGGATATGCCTTGGTGATAGATCTTTACTCCGTGGAGATAGTGCATGCTACCGGTGAAGATTTTAGCATGTCAGCTACGATGCCTTCAATATACAATATGATGGATTTGTCATGATAAGAAGCATTTTTATCCCGAAAAAGGACTCTAGCAAAATATGGATGAAATCGTGAAGCCAATTCACATTCTTGAGCAGCGCTCTAAGTATGTCGTAGGATATCAGCCAGCAAAAGAGGATAAAATAGAATTTATTAAAAGGGAAAATAATTGAAGTCTTTCAAAGCCTATTCCATCACTATACCTATCATGTACAATCTATATCTTAGCTTTCACTAATGGTCTGGATAGGGAAATTGGGTCTCTATTCAGAGATTAGAGTATG
Source organism: Withania somnifera (assembly GCA_039654485.1). Taxonomy (NCBI): domain Eukaryota; kingdom Viridiplantae; phylum Streptophyta; class Magnoliopsida; order Solanales; family Solanaceae; genus Withania; species Withania somnifera. The sequence goes on from JBDJHY010265226.1 coordinate 6,213, forward strand.
ATATTGGAAGAGGTCCTGCAACCGCCGAAATTCATCTATCAAAACCAGGGGAACATTTACATAATTAGAACATTATCGGTCACAACTTACCAAGTTTTGGGTAGAAAGAATTTTAAAACAATGGAAAATGGTTCACAACTTACCGAGTTTTGGGTAGAAAGAATTTTTTAAAATAGACAATCTTTATTGAACTCGAGGAGGCCCATGACTACACAATCAAAGTATACTTAAACAATGGCATAATCAAGTCTGTAAGGGTTCAGATCATTTCCATCATCTAGAAAGATCTTTTAATAGAATACAAAGTACAACATGAAACTAAACCCAACTAAGTGCACTTTTAGAGTATCCATAAAAAATTTATTGGGTTTTATATTAGTAGAAGAGTTATTGAACTGGATCCCTCAAAAGTCAAAAAAATTCTGGAATTTCCACCTCCCAAAACCAAGAAGGAAGTTATGACTTTCATGGGTTGATTTAATTAAATTAGTCATTTCATACCCTAGCCAACGCTCGTTTATGAGCCTATCTTCATATTGTTGAAAAAGATCCTCCAACATGCTAAACCAAGAAGTATAAGAAGGCTTTCAACACCATCAAGGATTATCTATCTAATCCCCCAGTTTGGTCCCTCTATTAGAGGAAGCCCGTTGTTTCTATACATCTTTGTATCAGATAACTCATTTGAATATGTCCTTACCCAAAATGATCATACAAGGAAGAAAGAGAGAGAAATCTATTACCTAAGTGAGAAATTCACTCAATGTGAAGCTCTCAACACTATTTAGGAGAAAACCTATTGTGCATTAACATGGATTACTCAGAAATTGAGACGCCACTTATTTTCATATATAACATACCTCATTTCCAGAATAAATCTGTTGAGATTCATTTTCTAAACAGCAATGCCCACAGGCAAATTGACAAAAATGTCATATACTTCTGAGTGAATCAACATTGTGTACATAAACTAGAAGGCTATCAAAGGATAGGCAATCTCCGACCATCTCCCAAAAAATCCAGTCGATGAAGAATATGGAACTCTCCAAACATGCTTCCTAAATGAAGAAATATAGTTCATTGGATAAGATATATTAGTAACTTTCTAGGTTAAATGTTATATTTTGACAGAGTTGTATATTTAAAAGGATTTAGGATTAGAGTTGTTCTAGTATCTGAAACTAGGAATTATTACCTAGTGACTGCCAAACTTCATTTCCCCTGTACCAAAAACATGGACGAGTAAAAGACCTGCATCTTAGGTTTATGTTTATTCACAGATATAAACATACAAGAGTTATTGGTGATAGATGATTCTGACCTATTGATTCACCAAATCCAAGAGGAATGGATCTCCAAAAATTTAAAGATCACCCAGTACGTGAAAATAGTGTGAAGGTTTTGTGCAAGATTTTGAAAGATAGAATTCAAGCAAACCCTAGGGTAAGTAATGAATTCACATAAGCATTATCAAATATTACAGCAATGATACAATATCCTGATCAAAGTTATATTGATCCTTTAGATTGTTTTGAAAGAGCATCATGTATACTATTCACAAGTTAAAGTGGATCCAAATGGAAGACCATGGTACTTAGACATAAAGAAGTATTTGGAAGTGGGAGCATACCTTGAGAATGCTACCATCAACTAGAAGAATACCATTCAATGTATAGCTAATGGTTTCTTTTTAAGAGGGGAATTTTGTTACAAAAGGACACTAGATTTGGGGTTCCTCAAATGTGTAGATACAATTGAAGCTACAAGGTTAATTCAAAGACACACGTGGGAACATCTGAAACCCATAAGAGTGGCCTCGTTCTAACTAAGAAAGTTCAATGGGATGGATATTTTTGGATGAAAATGAAAATAATTATTGTCGATTTGTGAAAAGATGCCATTAATGTCAAGTGCACAGATATCTAATTCGAGCAACCCCTCATGAGCTTCAACCTATGAGTTGACTTTATAGCCTAGGTATGGATGTCATTGGCTTAGTGGAGCGCCCATAATCCAATGAACATCTTTTTATCCTTGTTGCCAGTAGTTAGTTGACAAAAAGGTGGAAGCCTCCTACTACAAAGAAGTAACAAAGAAAGTAATAGTTGACTTTGTCCATGGAAATTTAATATGTCATTTTGGTATACCCACTTGTTGAAAGAAATCTGTGATTAGCTCAATATCACATACCGTAATTCAACTGTATAATGCTTACAAATAAATAAGGATACCTGGCTTCCAACAAAATCTCAAGAAGATTCTTCGAAAAATAACCAATAACAGTCGATCTTGGAATGAGTCTTTGCCCTATGTTTTTTTTTGGGATATAAGAAAACATTAATAACTCCAATCAGAGTAACTCCTTATCTTTTGGTCCATGATATTAAGGTAGTGATACCCACCAAGGTTGAAATTCCCTTGTTGTGAATAACTCAAGAAGAAAAATTAGGTAATATAAAATGGGTTCGAGCTCGTCGAAAACAATAAATTGATGAAATGAGAATAAATGATATCTTCCATCAGAAACTTTATCAACGTAAAATGGTTTGTGCTTTTAACAAAGAGTAAGAAAATGGAAATTTGAAATAGGACAGTTCGTCCTCAAAAGTATTTTTCTACATTAAGAAGAATATAAAGGAAAGTTCACACTGAGCTTACCGGGACCATATTTGGTTAGCAAGGTCCTGAGTGGAGGGGAACTGATCTTGCAGAAATGGTACGGTGAAGAATGGCCAAAGTCAATCAACTCAGTTGTATTCAAGAGATATTATGTTTAGGGTTTTATTTTATGTATTTTTCATATACCTTGTATTAAAAGACTTGTAATTATTAAATATTTTTCCCTTTTTCTTGTACAAACTATGTTTAAATTGAATTCCCCAAAATAATGGGATACATAGGCGGCTTAACAACTTTGGTTAACCCTTTTCTCTTTTTAGCCTTTATTCAAATCCTCTTTAATAGGATTCCTTCTTCAATAAGATATGTAGGCACCACTACGGCTTGGCCATACCCCCTCCCTCAAAATTCCACTGTGTAATGACCCGCTCGGTCATTTTCTTGCCTTCTTCCTTCTCTTGTGTTTAGAGCCTTTGGTAGTTTCTCCTAGTCATTTAAGACTTATTGGGGCCAGTAGCTCGGTGCCCTGGTGACTCGGTTGCTTGTTATCTTAGTTTTCCTATTTTGACTTTTTAGTTTTAAAACAGTGAAACTCAAGAGTGAAATAGTTGTAAACGCATTCGAAATCAAATTTCGACAGTTCTAATAATTTTGGAATGTCGACTTTGATCTAGCTAGACCCTAGATTTATGTCCTGAGCTTTCCATTTTGAGGTTGGGTGGTTTTGTGGAAATTCAGTCCAACCGAATTTCATTTTGGAGCTTGGGTGGTCTTTTGATGATCGGAGCGTCGGTTTGGGTTTTTGTTGATTCCATCAACTTTGGAATATCAATTTTAGGCTGGTTGAGTAGTTGGTCCACTTCCCGAGGCTGTTGTTGCAGTTTTGAGACTATGCTTGAAAGTTGTGAACTTTGGCCTAAGGTGTTGACTTGGTTAACATTCTTCTGAAATAGCCTCGTATCTCAATTTCATCTTCACCATTATTTTTGAAATGTCATTTCAGCTATGTGTACATAGTTTTTTATGTAGTTTGGCCTCTAAATGCATTTCGAGTGGTGTTCCAGGCCATTTAGCTATCACAGATTTTTGCTATCAAAACTGCATTTGGTGAAGGATTTTTCCTTCTTCACGATTGCAATCCAAGCCATGCGATGCACTAGTTCTTTACCCTAAGCGATCACGGCCTAAGCCAAGTGATCGCGATGCCTTGCCCCTTTACCCTGCACGATCGCGATGCCTAGCAGCCCATCTCATTGTGATCGCGACCTTTGCCCACAAAATCACGATGAACAATTCCTAGCAGTATATAAATAGTTTCCTCAAATTTTCAGATCACTTCCTTCCTTCTTGCTTAGTTGCTCTGATTTCTAGGCGGCAATTTAGGTTCAACCTCAGCCAAATTGAAGGGAAGTCCTTCCCCTAGTACTCCCTTGTTCTCCCTCTCGTTGGTAAGTTATTTCTCCATTGTATTTTTGTGAAATTGGTGGTTTTTCACCATTATTGGTCCTTGAATTATTGCAGTTGTTTCCCTCTATTCTCCTAGTTGAATTATAGTATAATTCTTGTACTTTAGCTGGTTAATGCTTAGCGTTTAGGCAAAAACCTAACCCGACTATGTTTTTCCCCTATTTTAGCTTATGGTGTTTGTGCAACAATTTGCACTTTTGATCACACCGCTCTTCGACTGATTTGAGGACCCTTTGGTGGTTCGTTTAGGCTTAAAATCGAACCATGCATTCCTTGAGCCGAGCCCTGTGTGCTAGTATTTTTATTTTAACATTTCGGGTCGTGGGGACCAAGGCTTATTTTGAGGCCCATTTCCTGACCCGCGTTGCTAACTACAATATGGGTCTCATTATTTCTATTTTGATTCTTAGGCTTGTAATTTATTTAGTTTTGGGTGGTTTTGACTGTATTGGAGCTTTGGATACATGGAGTGTGCACCTTGAGAATTTTCGTCGGCATCCAGGTAGGCTAGTTTTATTTATGCACTGTAGACTGGGTTAATACTATTATGCTTGCGATATGGCTAGTTGATTGGGTTGGGTTGCTTAGGTTGATCCTCACTTATTCTGCTGTTATTTCTTATTTGGATTCCGGAGGCCTGTGAGAGGGCATAGAGGGTAAAGGTTTGCATACCCGGGTCTTTGATACCTCATGGAGGCCACTGACCTTGGGGACTATCTTTGCTAATACACGACGAGTGAGGTGAGGTAAGCTCTTAGATGGTGGCCTTTGACCAATCCTAGACTTCATTTACTTTCCGCTACTTTGTTACTTTATTATTATTGTTGTTGTATTAATATTTCTCTTATATATTTGTTGTTGGAGTTTGATATTGGCACTAAAGGGTTGAGCCCTTTTTTTTCTATTGGCATTAAAGGGTTGGGCCATTGTTTTGATATTGGAACTAAAGGGTTGGCCCCTTCTTTTGATATTGACACTAAAGGGCTGGTCCTCGTTTTAAAATTGGCACTAAAGGGTTGGGCCCTCATTTTGATATTGGCATTAAAGGATTGGGCCCTTGTTTGATACCAGAACTGATAGGGTGTGTGTGCTCGGGGTTGATACTGGTCTACTTTACTTTCCTGTGCCTTTGTGTATTTCTTTTGGTTGGCGTGTGATCATCGGGCTTTAAGGGGGGAGTTCGATGGGTTTTATTATGCTATTTGTGCCTACCGGAGTGATGGGGTGCTAGGTAGGATATGTTGTGTTGGTTGTACTTACTGGTGGTATGGGATACTGATAGGTTCTTGTTTGTTTGCTTTTATTCCATAGTTAGTAGTATCCTTCTTTTCAATCCTTACTCGTGGATCTTGCATATATGGTCTTGGTTGGTGAGATTTGACTAGGCTGGAGCACAGGTATGTTTCTTTACTTTATTACGAGTTTCGAATTTTGAACCCTGCAGTTTGTATCTATCATGTTTAGCTCCTGTAGTTTTACATTAGTACATTCGATATCTTGATCTCCCTATTATTATTAGATTCCCTGTTTCCTTATTATTTCTGTACTATTACTGACTTTTTATACTTCCTCGCTTTATTACTCGTATATTATACTTAACCCAGTTGGCCGATGACATCTACTAAGTACCTTGTTTCATACTCATGCTGCACTTTTGTACTTTTTTATGGTGTAGATAGGGGAAGGGGTTATTAGCGTTGCGGTGATCGTGCGGAGTAGATCCTATTGACTATGGAGATTACGGTGAGCTTTGTCGTCCTAGCCGACTATGGTTTTCTTCACTTGGCTTACTTTATTTCAGTCCACAATAGGCCCCATATTGTATTACCCATTAGAGGAGACTTTGTATTTTGTACCTTTTATTTATCCTGTATAGCTGCTCTATATGCCTCTGACACTAGGTTTTAGGGTTTGGGTTTTGTATATCCTCTTTCTAGCTTCCGTTTTTATGTATTATTTTATGTTCTCTTCTGCTGCGATTGGTTGTTCTATGAATTGCAGTCCATTGCCCGTAGCCCTGGGCTGTAGGGTGAGGCTTGTCTATATGAGGGTTGTAGACGCCATCATGACCTAATATTTTAGGTCATGACAGAGTGGTATAAGAGCCTAGGTTCATCAGTCTCATTGGTATTGGAGCAAGTACCGAGTAGAGTCCTGCTGATTAGTGCGTATATGCTTGTATATAATCTTTAGGAGGCTACAGGGTACCTGAGGAAATACTATCTCTTTTTGAATCCTATCGTTTGTTGCTATTTGTTCCCTTCATGAACTTACCTTGACCTCATTCCTTGCAGGTGGTCCGTACCAGAGGATCTTCGGTAGGTCCGGACCTTCCCCAGTCGGCTAGGAGGGGGTAGGGGTGGACACTCCGTTGGTTGTTCCGTTGGTTGTTTCTGCTCCAGTTACTTTGCAGCCACTTGTCGTGCTCAGAGACTTGTTATGGTAGATGTTCCAGATATTAGATGGTACCGCAGCAGATCGGCCGTAGTCATCTGCTCAAGGAGTGGCATAGGGTGTACTACCTCCCCCAGCTCCTGCAGCTCCAGTACCATAACCAACAGTACCACTAGTTGCACCGCTTTAGACTACTGCCACTTCCCCTACACTAGCATCAGCTCCTACTACACCCATATTTGAGGTACGGAAGATGTACAGAATATTCTAGACCATTTCCTCTTAGTTTCCCCTGCTAGGTTCTCAAGAGCATAGGGGCAGGACCCTCATGAGTTCATCACTGTTTGTAAGGAGCGCCTTATATATTAGATCTTCTGGATTCTCACAGGGTTGACTTTATATTATATCTGCTAGAGGGTGCCACCAGTTGATGGTGGTGGACATTCCGTGATTGTATACCCCTCAGGGTCAGCTTTGCTTACTTGGGGATAGTTTAGAGAGGAATTTCTAGCTCAGTATATG